>JANHFT010000578.1:116512-132272 GCA_032467955.1 Pseudoxenodon macrops | reverse complement strand
AGTTTTCAATTTATGTGTCAGCATTCCAAATACCATCCAGAACTAAATCAGACTCCAAAGCAAAACATTCCTCAAAGTTTCAATTTATTAAGAGAGACATGTTGACACATCTGTAAAACCCGAATCTGAAGACTCCCAGTTTTTCACCATCCAGTTGAAAGTTCAAGATCTTGCCCCAACACCCACAGGTCTGTCACATGGTCCAATCATTCCCTGCCAAGGTGGCAGCTTCGGCCATCCAGTTCTGGTCAGGTGCAGATAAAAAAGATGACCTTGACTTTCTAGAAAGAATTTTGTTATGGCTACATATCTCCAACTCCGTACAATCCCCCCCCATTTTCCCACAATAGAAAATGCATAGTAGAATAATAGAAAGTGTGGCAGGCCAAAGATCCAACAGAAATGTGGTTGTAGGCCTGACATAGATAGGGAACAATTGGCTTAAATTCATCCCTGACATAACCAAGTGGTTATGTGTTTTTGGACCAATTAAATCTGGAGAGATTCTATTCCTGGTTCTAAATAAAGATCCATTCCCCTCTTCAGAACTGGTCCACAGTTTGTGACTCTTCTTGGACTCACAGCTCTTGTTTAAGAAGTAGGTAGCAGCTGTGGCCAGCAAGATTTTCACCCAAATTCATTGGGTGTGCAAAATGTGCCTATATCTAGACCAGGAGACATGTAAGACAGTTGATTATGCTTTTGTCTCTTCGTGTCTGGAAAACTGCAAGGCCCTCTGTATAAATCTATCTTTGAAAGCCACTCAGAAGCTGCAGCTGATCTACAATGCAGTAGCATGAGTTGTGGTGAGCCTGCCAGATCCAAAAGAAAAAATGGCTGCAGGCCTGACAACTTCTTTCTTAGTTTGATGTAGCATTTCTTTCACATTTCTTTCAGTGATACTTCTAAAATTTTCTTGTATGACTGCTGTCCCCCCGCCCTCCTGCACATCTTTCCATCAGTCTGCAGTTCTCCTGGCTGTCCTGAGGGAAGAATATTTCCATGATGTCTTGTCATGGAATCATAATTCAACCGAGGTGAGAGAAGCCATGAAGGCTACAGATCACTGGCGAGACAATGACATAATGAAAGGCATGGCACTCTCCAACCTCACAGCTATTGAGAGAGCCAAAGGACATTTCATGCAAACTATTTTCCCTTTTGGAAAAATAAAATCAAAAAGTATGTTTTCTGTTAATGTTAAACAAGAATAAACATTGGGCAAGGCATTGGTCTTGGCCATTTTATATCTTAATCCTGAAGATGACAAAAAAACTATGTAACAGTACAGACTGCATTGAATAAGTGTAAAATCATGCTCATAAGATCCTAGTTGGTCTAATCTTTGGTTATAGGCATCAACATTGTTTCTGGTATCTTCCGCCCTTCACCTATCATGTTTGGAAGGTCCCATACCTTAGTCCGGGTGTCAGCAACCTGCGGCTCCAGAGCCGCATGTGGCTCTTTTGGCCTTCTGCTGTGGCTCCCTGTTGGGTGATCACACCACTGGCAGGCCCCACCCTTCAGCCTCCCTTCCCAGCCACTCCTCACCTGGCCTGAGAAGGTAAGAGCAACAGCGGGGGATGAAGAAGTGGCCAGGGCAGAGACATAGAGAGATACAGACAGAGAGCGGGGGAGGGGGAGAGAGATGTTAAAAGGGTGCTGTGGTTCCTGGTGTTTTTTAACAACTGGTTCTCTGCTCTAATGACCGGCTGGGTAGGGGGTCATGTGACTGGTGGAATGTCGAGTTGGTCATGCCCAGCCAGGTTTTGTGGCTCCCGGTGTTTTCTTTTCTGTGGGAAATAGGTCCAAATGGCTCTTTGAGTGTTTAAGGTTGCAGACCCCTGCTCTATGGAAATGAAAGCTAGCTTTTGGAAAACAGTTCAGAAAAGGTATTGGTGTTTTTGGAGTTACAGAAGACTTCAGAGAATATTATGGACAGCCAAAGAAACTAACAAACAGATCATAGAAAAAAATAATCTAGAGTTCTCACTCTAGGTACTAATAAACAGCTCAAATTATCATATTTTGCATATGTTATGCAAAGGTCTAGCTGGAGAAATGTAGTATGCTAGGTTGAGAAAGATGGAGGGAAAACAGAAAAAAGAGGACAACACAAATGGATGGAATAAATTAGAGAGACGATGGGTGTGCCACTTGAAGATCTAAAGGACTAGTTTGGAAATAGTTTGGCTGGAGGAAATCTAGGTAATTACTTAAAAGCTGGCACCAACCTAATAGCACATAATAAACAATAACTAAATTAGGATTATTCCTTAATGCATTTAATTATTTTTCACTTTTACAATGTAAAAATTATTTTACTAATTTCAAGGGATTATACATAGCCTTTAGTTTTAATACAATGCATCTGATTTGTAAAAAGCATTGGTAAATAATCTGCTAATTCCATTGTGGCTCTAAAATCTTAATAATTAGGAATAAAGCATTTTCATCATATACTTTGACAACTCAGTTTGACATATGTCTTAGCAGAGAGAAAATAATTTTATAAACTGTCTTAAAATCGTCAATTTTTAAATAGATTCATGTTATAAGAACTAAACAGAAACTAAAAATAAATATTATGGTAAAATGTATGTGTATGTGTGTGTGTGTTTATACAGGATATTATGGGACTTGGTTTATTATGGGATTTGGTTTACATACAATAAGCTGTTAAACCAAATTTTGTTATGTCTTAGCATTTTACCTTTCTAGCTGGGGTTTTTAGATGTTGCAACTCCAGAAACTACCAAATTCTTGAGTTGCTCCAGAGAGCAATCTGAGAGTGAATAAATAGCAGTTTGGTGTAGCGGTTAAATCGTTAGGCTAAAAACTAGGAGACCGTGAATTCCAGTACCACCTTAAGCAGAAAGTCAATTGGGTAGCCTAGGGCAGTCACTTTCTCTCAGCTCGAGGGAGAGAGAAAAAGACAGCACTATATTGATAATAATTTCTTTATTATTACTTTCAAGTGAAGGAAGTTAGCACCCACCACAAGTTAAGGCTTTTTTTCAATTATTTTAACATATTATGTCTATAGACTACAAGGAGTTGGCCTATACCTCTCTGGATAAAAGGATACTGAACTCAGATACCAACACAGTATTCTAAATCATCACCTCTAAAACAAATGTTGTTAAAATTTGGAAGATATTACATTCATTTTGTTGTTGCTTTATGATCTCTAGTATCTCATGGTGCCTTTCCCCTAATTTAAGATAATTTTAATCGACTTGTATGACTTTTAACTTTTTTATTCTACATTTATTACATTGCCCAGAGTTGCTGTATCAGTGAGATGGGTTGCATAAAAAATTAATAAGAGAAATAAATAAAAAAGCAAGCAAGCAAGCTATTATCAGTGTCAAACATTAACAATATTACTAATGGGATAATACTTGAAAGGAAATGTACTTAAATATTCTCACGCCAGGAACTTAAGTAACCACTAATTTGGTTAGAAATCTGCTAGGAAAGAAATTAAGAAAAATATACCTTACCTTGCCTGTCCCAGGAGGTCCTGCCAGTAATACAGCTCTGCCAGCCATCTTCTTACTTTTGATTAATTCCACAATGACACCACAAGCCTTAAAATAAAAATTCAATTAGTTGGAAATTTCATTGAGTTCGACGCAGCATAAAGATCAAGTGTGTGTGTGTGTGTGTAGGAGGGGGGGCATTTTTGCTGCTAAGGCAGCTACAGAACACGAGGCTGGAATGAGGGTGATGAGATGTGAAACCGGCACTCGTGGTGGAGGAAACCGTGGAAACTCAGGGAACCGAAACCCTCTTACCTCTCGCGCGTTCTCCTGCCCTACGAGCCCGGCTGCCGCTGGCTTGGCCGCCCCGCTGTCGTCCAGCCCCAGGCCCTTGACATGGCTGTGGGCCGCGATGCGCTGGGTCTTCGAAGTGCTTTTCACCTCCTCGATCTTCATTCCGCTGGCGGCGATTAGAAGCCAAGGAAAGGCCCGGTAGACTCAGTCCGTCCCCCTCAGTCGCCTTCGCGGAGTTAATGTCGCAGCACTCGCGTGTTGCCAAGGTTCCCGGCGCCTAACCGTTTCATGCCCGCCCCTTGCTGCCTATTGGCTAGAGTTCGAGAAATCTCTCTTGCCTTTGGACAACCTTTTTGTCACTCAGGAAGTATAAATGTAGGTTCTGGACGGACAAATTCAACGTTGTGCACTTTAGAAGATGGTCCGGTTTCACCATTAACTGTAGAAGAAGAGTACCGCATAAGACTTTAGTGGCGAAAACTTATTTGAAAAGCGCTTTTGTACAGCGCTTAATTACTGCGCTGTAATTGTAACACATTCTAAAAACAATATTACTAGATATGTTAGTAGCGTTTACAGGGTAGGAATCTTTTGATTGGAAGATAAAGTTAGGTTAGAAAAGAATTTTTTGGTGATAGCAAAAACAATGAAGATGAAAGACTTTAAAGATGAATATGGTCTTTATAGATACCAGTAGTTGACTGTCCCAAACTCAGTAGATTAAAAGTATGAAGCTATAGTTTCTTTGTTTTAAAACAAAACTAGTGGAAATTGAAGGGGTTGTGGAAATTAGACTGAATGTAATATTCCTGACTGAATGGCGGGAGTTTTATTATAGACATTACAACATACTAACTCTGATTTTCATATTATAACTCTTGTTATTTATTTTCGTCAAGCATATCAGAAACAAAAACAAGTATAGACAAAATTATGAATACATGAGATGGATTCAGATAAAAGGGAACAATAGGAGAGGGACAGTGGGAATACTGGTGTGCTTATGTACACCCCTTACAGACCTCTTAGGAATGGGGTGAGGTCTACAGTAGGCAGTCTAAGGTTAAAGTTTTGGGGGGTTGAGGAAGAAACCAGAGTCAGGTAGTGCATTCTAGGCATTGACCACTCTGTTGCTGAAGTCGTACTTTCTGCAATCAGAAAATACTATTTACAATATTTGCAAAAATAATTTAAAAAAATATTTACAAAAGTAATTTGTATGCAAAGGAGATTTTTAATAATGCTTGCAGTAATTGGTTTAGATATGTATTATTTGCACAAATTAACTCTAAAAATGATCCTTGGCTTACCTTTTAGAGTTCATTTATGCAAAATCCATGCATATCTAAAATATAAAGTAAAAATGTTCATAATTTCAAAGTTTTGTCTCATCTATCATAAATACATGATACTATAAGAAAGATCTGCATATGATGTTCTGAATTATTTTGTGCAAGATGACAGTTTTTACATTATCTTTGCCTATAGTTATTATTCAAAAAATCTTGGACTTGCAAAGGCAAAAGTTAGTAAAATAATTTGTCAGTATTACATATTTTAATTTAAATTATATCATTCCAAGGCTCCACTTTAAGGTTTAAATATTATTTTTAAAAATAGAGATGCAATTATTTCAACTGAAGAGAATATATGTAGCAGAATCAACTATTACACATAGTGTAACCACTGTAATAGCCGCCATGTAAAATAGACAGACACAAATCTAGCAGAGCACATCCATGAACACCAAGTAGCAGTCAGAAGAGAATGAAAATTCCTTAATCTCACAACACAGACTCAGTCATAATTTTAATTGGGAATCTGATCATCCAAACCAAGCTAAATCCAGAAACACTAGGGAATTCCAGGAAGCTCGTGATTCAGACAAATCAGCCACCAATTAGACACATTTATTCAAGAGGCAACAACAACAACAAAACTAAAAAAACTAAAAAAAGAAACAAAAAGACCAGTCAGTATACATCTTCTCCAACAGTCAACGCCCAAATAAGTAAGGGTTAACACAAGCAAACAATGAATCTGAAAACAATACCCTAATCAAGAACTACCAAGGAGAAAACTATACCCACCAACACTTGCAGACAACTGTTGTGTATACAACTGGGAACAACCCACCTTCAGTTTCACTGGTGATGTTATCTAGCTTGGTAATGAAATGTCTGCAAGCAATCTATCAAGCTCAGCAGAAAAGACTTCATAGAAGAAATGTAATGCCTGGCTATTGTCATTTTCAGTGCTGTACCAATGTAAGTAACATTTAAAATTTGATTGTATCATGTATTAATTATTTTTAGCAGAAGCTTTATTTTATTTCCTAGGCAGAGCTGATATCTTTGCTAGGTTAATAAATTAAAAATCAAAAGGCACAATTACTTAAGTTTGCAACAGACTATCCATTTCCAAAAGATTCCAAAACTAAGCCAGCAAATTTAAAGAATGACCCAGTGGCAAACAGATTGTAAGTCTATACTCCGGTATGAAAAAAGGAGTCTTAACTGAAGATTATCTCACAATATGCTTAACATGGTAGCATAAAAATACTTTGGATTATCCTAAGCAGTAGAGCCCTACATGAAATGGGAGATGGCATATATTCAACCTGGTTTTAGAAAAAGTTGATGAACAAGAGACATAAATGTCAATGCATGGTGGATAATTGAGAAAGCCAAAGAGTAACAAAAAGAAATGTATGGATGCCACAGTCCAGATGAAATGTGATGAAAAAGACTACCTCTGGGTTGACAAAGGTGAGACAAGACTTTATACTCATTCCTTATCTATTCAACTTAAATACTGAGTAGATATTGAGGAAGGCTGGATTGAAAGAATATGAGCATGGCTTTAAAACTGAAAGAAGAAACGTGAGTAACATGTTGGTGACTGGTAACTGAAAAAGCAAAATGATCTAGAAGCTCTAGTAGTGAAAGTCAAGGAGCACAATGAAAAAAATGGAATTAAAATGAAAGAAGACCACACCAGCGAGAACAAGTACAGCAATTGGTAGGATAGCAATGGAGGCCTTGGAAAAGATAGTTAAATGCTGTGACATGTCTCTGTACCTATAAAGATCAGAATTGTACAGGCAATGGTTTTACCTGTGACACTCTATAGAAGCAAAAGTTCAACACTGAAGAAGCAGAATAGAAAGAGCATCAACACTTTTTAGTTTTCCTGTTGGAGAAGACTCTTGGGAATACGATATATAGACAAGAAAACAAACAAATGGATCACCGAACAAATCAATTCTTGAGTTCTTACTCAAGACAGAAATTATGCTCTAATGATCATACTTTGGATACATTCTATGAAAACTAAGCTCCCTTGAGAAGTCTACAATGCTGGGAAAGATGGATGAAAAGAGAAAAAGAGGGTACTTATGCTCTGTAAGAATACCATGAATGGAGAGGGTGGCATCATAAATTAAAATAGCAGCAGAAAATATGTTTCGAATCATAAACTTAAACTATGTTGCATACATTGTTCATTTCTTATCCTAAACACCATTGATTTGACTCACTTTGTCAAAGAGGAATCCATTTTACAATAATAGCTTATTGTTTCATTTCATAGTTTCCATATGTTGTTTTAAAAAAAATGTTTCAGACCATATAAGGATTATTGTTCATTTACTAGGTAGAAAAATAGCTACAGCAATGCTTAAGCAAGAACTTCAAATAGACTTTCTGGCATCCGACATAAATCGGCATTATTAGGAAAAAACTTGAAATTCCACCTACCTACTTTTCTTCTAAATATTGAGTGTGAATAAAATTTACATTGGAAGGAACCAGGGAGGATTTTTCTGAAAAAGAATGATCAAATGTAAGCATTTATAGTATCTCTTAATAAAACTTTATTAAAACGATGATTTTTTTTGCAATTTTTAAAAGTATTTTACTATCAAAATACTAAAATAAAAAGAAAAGAAATTGTATCAAAAATGTGACCCTTGCTCTATAGCCTTAATCAATTTATTTAGTCAATGTATCTTCTGCTATTCTCCCTGCAAGCTAACTCACTTATGGTACACGTATGTCTAAGAAACCCACCTGTTACTGAGCACAGATGTCACGTGATAGCCAAGGAGGGACTGGAAACTTCAATTGTTACTAGACTAAAGGTTTGAGGTTACAGGTCATAGCCTAGAGTCACATAGGCTTCCAAATTTCAGTGGGACATACTGAACTCTGAAACTGTCAAATAGTATATTATTTTTGGAGAAAGAAGATTGTGTGAGTGATCCTCACATTTTAAACTTATCCCAAAGGTCTGACGTCCTGCCCTTTCTCCCATAAAGTTTTGAAAAAGTTAGCAATAGCAGTATTTTACAAAATATACAGGAAAGGAAATTGGAGAGGTAGGCATTACATCAAATTAACAAAAGAGAAAAAAGTTTTTGTGATTTCTTTTGTTTCTTTATTAGTGATTTATAAAGGTTGTACTTTTGAAATCTTATCAAGTTTTTCTTTGGTCTCTTCCATATCTTTGCTGGAGGTCGATTTTGGAGGGTCTAGGATGGTAAACTAGAAATCTCTCAGGCTATAATCTAATACAGTCTATATAATATACAACAACTATATTGATAATTAAACAGGAATGAGAAAAAAAGGATTATCAGCTCTTATTTGTGTTCCCCTCCCCAGCTTTGTACATTCATGAAATAGCTGAATAGTTCTGAAACCAGGAGACTAGTTTAGTGTAACATGTCATTAATCAACAGATATTTTTTGTATTTATACAAATGGGAAATCCTTCATCAGTTTTAAAAGACTATTTGCAGTTGTGCAAGCTGATGAAATGAGAAACCGGGGTTATGTGTTTCTATTCACTTTCTTTAAGAAAGTTAAGTTGAATGAGCTAATCAGAAGTCACACTCAATTTTTATTGTATGCTTTTCTTGCCATTTTTTAAAGTGCTGCGCCAAAGTTTATTGAAATGTGTGAATAAGTAGGAGAAAGCATATAGTTATATGAATATAGGTGTTTCTTCAAAATGCATTTTATAAGAAGTCTCTGGAGATTGTCAGTCATCCAGGTCCTGGTTGTCCCAATGGGACATTTTATAAGAATGTTATGGATAGTTTATGTGTGCCTTTAGTTTTGAAGATAACTTAAGCGTATAGCCGAGTTTTATTCGGAAGCCAAAGATGGTTTGACAAAAACCAGGCACAACTTCAGGCTTTCCTTGTGCCTATTGCTGACTTCTTGAAAGAGCTTTTCCCCTGCGCCTGGCGCTTTGCTGGAACTGCTTTAACGCGGACCGTGTTGCCGCGGGGGTGCTGTTGGGAAACGGACCAGTTTGGAAGCGAAGTGAGTAGAGAGCGAGAGCGAGAGCGAGAGAGGCATCTATGGCCGGTGCGAGCGCTGCTTCTGCTGCCCCCAAGTCCGGCGACCCTCGCCGCCTGAATGTCAACGTGGGCGTCCTGGGCCATATCGACAGCGGCAAGACCGCCTTGGCCCGGGCTCTCAGCACCATCGGCTCCACGGCCGCTTTCGACAGGGCGCCGCAGAGCCGAGCTCGGGGCATCACCCTGGACCTGGGCTTCTCCTGTCTCTGCACCGAACTGCCTCCGCACTTGGGGCCCGAGCCTGGGCTGCTCCAGCTGACCCTGGTGGATTGCCCGGGGCACGCCTCCCTTATCCGTACCATTATCGGAGGTAAGGAATGGAGGCCGGCGAAATGGTCCACAATCGGGTCAGGTTTTTAGCCCCCGTTTCTTCTGCTTGGACCCAATTGCCATCTACTTTACTCTCGCCGAGAGATTGCAGGCTTTATCACGCCCCCAGGAAGGACGAGTAAAATAACTAACCACCAGCGTGATGGTCGTGGTCAAATTTCTGGATTAGGAATAGGAGACCCAGCCTTTAGTCCACCTTCAGCCATAGGGTTTGTTTGGGCAAAACACACACACACACACACACACACAGAGCTCAGAGATGATGTTGTGGGAAGCTGTAGGTCTTGCACTGTCCTTCGATTTAAGCGCATGCAAAACTTATTAAATATTTTCCATGAGCTGTTATTGTTCTATAGTGAGTTCTTGCTCACATGCTGATTTTTTTAGCGCCCAAAGTAAGGTCTAATCATGGTTCCTATTGTGCTTTTCAAAGAGAAAAGGTCAACAAATTCTTGGAAAGGAGGGTCAATTATTTTTACAAGAATCAAACATGTTCTGACTTTAGATGTTTTTCCTGGACATCTCAAGAGTGATTTGATCTAACAAGCCCAGCCCCCTAGTTCCATCAAACAGACAGTAAGCAAAAGAAAAGTGGTGGCAACAGGTTTTTCATGGCTACTCAGAAAAAGAGCATACCATTTTTTTTCATTCACTTGATAGTATTTTTTCTCTGGCAAGTGTAGCATTGGGATATGGGCCCAGTGCATGAATCTTGCTGTTGGTGAATGACAAAGTGTGGATGATATATAAGTGTGAGAGAGCTGAAATCCCCAGAGGATTCTCCTTGGATTGTGATGATGGTCAGACAGCCTATATCAGTGAACCATCCCAGCAGGGACTCCGCTTCCTCTGTTGATTGAGCAACATTGCTTTTGTAGGAAAAAGACTTCTATCCTATCCTAAGTGAGTTTATTTAGAAGTTGATAACTTTAATAGAAACTACTCCATGTAAAATCTTATTAACTATTACTGTCTTGAGTTTAGAAACAACTACAGCAGGGCTACAGTTTAGCATTTTGCATATGGGCAGTCTGTGAGTTACATGTAATCTCCCATCTGAAGTATTTTCCTGCAGCCAATAGTACCAAGGAAGGTGGGCAGGATATGTCATCTCTTCATATCTTCTTCCCCATGAATGGCATAGGGAATTTCAAAGTGAAAAGTGCTAAGGCAGTCTATCTGCAACATACATCCTGTTTTCTGGAGGCCCAAACCCATCAGCAGCTGTTTTTTCTTCTTTTCAAGTTGGAAAGTATTGAGATCAGTTCACAATGTATCATCCTGCTACAACATAAAAGGATTGGTGGATTAGTATAGTAATCCCACTTTGGCATTAGAAAAAGAGGAGGAATTGAGCATGCTCTTTGTAGAATATGCCTGACTCCCTTCCAAAGGTATAAATAGAAAACAGGTGACCAAAATAGTAGGGATTTTTCCTTGCACTATTTTTCTCAAATGTTGTTTTATGTAATTCCCTCTATTTCTTGTTTTCATGCTTTTGTTTTGAATTCCATTTTGAAATTTTGTGATACTGCCCTGAATCATTTTTGGAATTGGATGGCTTATAAATAGGATAAATATTAATTAAAAATATCTGGAATAACATGACAATAAGAATGTGCTCACTACCACAAATTGGATCTGAATTACTGAGAATCTGCTGCAATAAGCATTGATCTGTAACTTTGTGTTATTGAATTAGAGAAAGGTACTACT
Organism: Pseudoxenodon macrops; assembly: GCA_032467955.1. Classification (NCBI taxonomy): domain Eukaryota; kingdom Metazoa; phylum Chordata; class Lepidosauria; order Squamata; family Pseudoxenodontidae; genus Pseudoxenodon; species Pseudoxenodon macrops. The sequence continues at coordinate 121,079 of JANHFT010000578.1, read as the reverse complement.
TGTCTTTTGATAATAGAGCACCTTGTGTTGGTAGATTATTTCTCTTACTCTTTGTCATTGTATTAAGGTTATTTTATTCTGACTGACTGAGGAATTTTTTGTTATTGTTTTATCTATCTCCATATTTATTCTATGTTTCTACCATATATTGATTGCGTGATTACGTTGGTTCATTTGAATGAACCAAGCATTTGAAATTAACTTCAGTATACCAAGCATCTAAAAGACAGTAAGTGGATCACTAATTTTTGCACTTTTAAATTCATGGTGTAAAGCAGCTTTTTATAATAGGTTACATAAAATATTTAATAATTCTAAAGTTGAAAACTGTATTTTCAATTTCTGGATTTTGGAAAGTGCTAAGATAATATACAGAACATTCAGGAAACAGACTTAATTTTTATATTTCCTAATTGAAATATTTCATTAAAAGTAGAGTGAAACAATTAAATAATTTTTTTTCAGGATTTTGCCTTGATTACAGTACTTTTTTTAAAAGAAGAATATGTAATATGTTGACACTTCAGTTGTGATATGATTGTACGTCAAATATTAAAGAAGGATTTTAAAAATCTCATTTGAGTACTTGAAAACTGCTTTGAGAAAGGCAGGGTACAAGTGAAATAAATATTAATAAATAATTATATTCCTTTTATATAAGATTCAGAATCTTCTCTATTTATCAGACCAATCTACAGGCCGTCCCCAGATTAAGAATGAGATGTTACTCAATTTAAGTAAATTTTTTATGTAACTCAGAATAGGTTATTTAGTCAAATGTCTGTGTTGAGTTCCAATTTGTTTGACAGATATTTTTTCAGTATAAAAACAGGTATACTTTACTGTAAAATCGAGATCAACAACACTTTCGGACTATAATCTAGCTGTACAGTTTAAGATAGCTCTTCTATTATCAAACTGAAATTGCAAAAATTCTAGAAAAAAACCCCATGGATATAGAGACCTCTGTTTAAATAATTTCATAAAAAGAGCCTGCCTATATTTTATGGAAATCTGAAGGTCTATGAATGCTTGTGTTAAAACTGCTTCAGTTAAAATTCAATCTCATGGTTGGTCCCAACTGAATTAAATTCACATAATTCATCTTTCACTGTCCTAAATATGACTCAAAACAACAAATGGTATTCTTCCTTAGGGCGATGAACCTCTGAAGCTGCACAATGCTTTCATGAACTGCTGAAAACCATTGAAAATAGGCTGTGTAAAAATGCACACATTGCTTAATGACATCCATGAAAGCATTGATTGGCTTCAGCAGTTCATCAGCTTGAGGAAGGAGAATGCCATCTGCCATTTTGAGTTGGAACATGTTGTTGGTCAACTGCCTGCCATTTTAAGTAATAGGTAGTCTGCTTGTTAATATGCATTATCCATAGGTTCTGACATTCTTAACCTCGAGAATACCTGTATGTTGAGGAAACCTTTTTGATTTACATTTCTTCAAATATGGATTATTGTTACTTCACTGTTGGAAAATCTATTTAAATATTACTGTTTTTAATTCTTAAGTTAGTGGAGTTACACTTTTAGTTCTTATCATGATATCTAGATTGTTGTTAAACCAGACATGATATCTAGATTGTTGTTAAACCAGACATAGAACTAAAAGAATTTGGACTAAATTGATTTTTGCACATGTTTCTAATAATATTTTCATATTTAAGACCCAGACTTGTTTAAGATAGTAGTTTCTTTGTTTACACATGTGATTAAAAGCTCCAGTTTTCAAAATCATGTTGTCTCTAGATACCATTATTCCATTATGCTGGGCAGTACTTGACCTTGCAGATAACTTTTCAAGATATTAGAAAGATACTTCCTTAGGGATAAAACTTTAGCTTTAAATAAATGCAGAATATTTGGACTGAACAAAATTGAAGAGAAATGGAAGATGGAAGTCATATTTCATTCTCCATGCTTGCATTTTTCTTAGAGACTTTGCCCTTGAAACAAAGCATATCATGCATTAAATCAAAATAATTTTTACTTATATGCTGGAATAGAGAATGTTACAGATAGATTCCATCCTTGACATTTTGAAGAGGTTGGGTGGTAAGATTAAATTTATAGTCAAGTTTGATTTACATGTTAAATTTAGCCTCCACTTCTGTTCCCATTGCATTTCTATCCCAGTGTTTTTGTTTTGTTTTTCGAGATGCACTTCAGAATGGACAGTGCTAAAATATGTTATTCAAAGACAGCTGTCAAGGTAAGGCTTTTTAGCCAGTCCGGTTTTCAAAATTATTCTATAAATGCCTGCAAAATGTCTATATTTCCAATTAACCCTGAGTGGTTTTTGCTAGAGTTCATTGATAGGGAAAGCCTGCTGAGAGGTTATACAAGTTAATCTTTCAGAAGAAATTCAATCCCCTATTTTACTTTAAGACCACTCTGTGTAGCAAAGTAGTTTAACAAGTAGCAGATTTTTTACTTGCTGATAGTTAATTTCATGCCCTACAAAGGGTCAGCACACTAATATAGAAGAACATGATTACTTCACCTTAGACTCCCCCCTCTGCCCCCCACACACAGAGCACTAGCTGCTGAACTGTTTGTTTTAAGCTATCTGTTTTTAAGATGCTGTTTATCTAGCTGACTTTGAGCAAACTTTTATAAGTCCATTCTGTTATGTCTCTCCAATTTATTTTTATGGAAGTAAAAAAAAAAAAGCGAATTCTTAACAATATTCTATTCAGAATCTGGCTTGACACAGATTGTCTGAACTCAGGGGAGGATCATAGACAAATGTGTAGTTTTGTAATTCCTTAAACTTGTCTGTACCTTTGACCTTTTTACTCTTGACCGTAGCTTCGTTGTCACCATTTGTCCCTGCAGTTCTTTTCAAAGGCTGTTGCCTGCAAATGTCTGTTTCTACTTTGTTGCCATGTTCTTTTAAGGAAGGGTATTAATTTATACCTGCTATACTGAAAGGGCCAAGACTTTTGAACTCTTGCAAGGAGTTGGGGGAAGGAATTGGGTACTGAATATAACAACAGTGATCTTTGCTGTTTATATTACCGAAATGAGCATCTTGGAAGGACCAAAGAATTAAAATTGATGAGAAAATTGAATGTAAGATTAGCATAGCAGATTTCCCCCTTCTTCAATGATTGTTGGGTGTTATCTCTGTCATTGTTCTTTAAAATTTATTGTTGGCTTACATCTCAAGCATTTTAATTTCTTATTTCCTGATTGGTAGTGAAAGAGTGAGAAATTTTCCTACTACGGTATAAGCATCATGATGAAAACAAGACTGTTGTCTATTTTTTTTAGCCTTCAGGATACACTAGAGTAGTACAATCATTCAGCCCAAAATATGTTTTAGAAAAAGATACTTTCTTGGGGAAATTATTTTTAAAAATAATCTATTATCTCTGTAATATTTTGCAGTGATTTGGAGGAATTTATTTGAAATGAGCTCATATGGTTTTTATTATATAGCCATGTATACGTAGAACCTGAGATGATGTTTGCCTCTTGATCATTGTTATGCAGAATGTGTGATATGCAGAGAATTTGTGGTGGTCATATTCTTAATACATTACCCACCTTTTGCTTTTCCCCTGCATGTGCACTTTTGCTGTGTTGCTTTGTTTCTAACTCAGTCTTTGTGATATTTAACTGGAAAACAAAATTGGATAGCCGGCAAGAGCAGATTAAAACATCTTTTCTATTCCTCCACATGATGAAAATTGCAACCTCCAGTTCGGTCCTTTTTGTAATGAAGGACTTTGACCTTCCAAGAAAATAAACTAAACTTAGAGCCCAGTTGGATTTAATCTTCAGAGTAAACATTTTAGGTTAGCTCTGTGTTGCAATCTCAAGCAAAGTAAAATCGGTTACACATTCTGTCTGTCTTAACTGAGCTGTTGAGACTTACTGTAAGCAGTCAGTCCTTAGGTTATGTTTCCCAGTTAATCACTCTTCTATTGAATCAGAAACTTTTATGAAGTATTTTATTGTTTTTAATTGGTAAAGCTATTTCCCTCCTTTATTTAACATTTATCTTTAAAAATTTGACAAGATCCTCTGCTGGAAATTCTAGTGCACAAGAGGGCAGTGTTTGCTTGCAAAGTAAGATCTTTATGATAAACACATGTAGTGAGAGATCCTTGAATTTGAATTAGGACAAAATAAAATGTAGAACCTGGATAACCTGGAGTTCAGTCATGAATTTCTACTTTTCTTTTCAATGATTTATAAAATTACCTTATTTGATTAAATGAAAAAGTGTGTCAATACTTCGTCTGACTAATTAATTTTCTTTCATTTTAGGCTTATCTGAAATATACATCTTTCTTTTTCCTTGGGAAAAAAACTTTTTAAAAGTTTGATTAAAAATATATATAATTAATATTTTACATTATGTTAAAAGCTATTCATTTAGAAAAAACAAAAACAAAAACTATGCATTTAAAAAATAAATAAAAGTACAGAAATATACTGTACTTTTCTGAATGTTATATATATATATATATGTATATATATGTAGGTATTTTGTTGTTCGGGTTCTTTCCCGTGTAGAATCAAAGGTGCCATTAGCACA
>JANHFT010000578.1:52955-75969 GCA_032467955.1 Pseudoxenodon macrops | reverse complement strand
TCTGTGTCTTGGTTCTTGGGGGGTGTCTCCTTTTGGATTAGGTTGGTGATTGTGTTTCTTTGGTATCCGTTAGAGATTAATACGTTTGTGAGGGTGTGTAATTCAATATATATAATATGTAAATATTAGAGACATTACTTTATAGTGTACATTAGGGAAAATTCTATCAGCCCTTGAAAGGGCAGAAAACTGATCACACAAGAATGACTAGAACTCTACAATGGAACCTCTGTTCACGACCACAATCGGTGCCAGTCGTGAATGGAAGCATGACTTACTGCGCATGCACAGACACAAAAAAACCAAAAAAACATGGCGCCGAAGGGGAAATCGCCGCGGGAGGAAAAATCGCTGTGGCTGACTTCAATCGGGAACCAAAGATATGGTCGGGAACAGAGGTACATTTTCTGCAGATTTGTTGTTCAGCAACTGATTTGGTCGTGAACTGGGGCGTTCGGCAACTGAGGTTCCACTGTATTGATATAGGCTGTAAAACCAAAACCTTGGAAGCCTGAGCTGTTTGTTTTTTCTTGCTTCTCTCTTACACCTAAGTGAACTACAGGTAGCTATTGATCTATGACCACTTTTGGTGGTCATCTTGGTCTTTGAGAGAAGTGATCATTAAGCAAGATGCTTATGTGACTGCTTTACTCAACAATTGCAATGCAGCAACTATCACAACTGGGAGAGTTGTGATAGTTAAGTCACCTCCTGGGTTGTTAAGCAGATGGAGCGAATGGGTTGTTTGTCAGGAAGGCATCTCATTTCCACCCATCAGGCAGCGCTTCAGGAGCTGAGAGTTGTCAGCTGAGATTCCCTTCAGGCAGGCAGCCTTTTTTAGAGTGAAAGACAGCCTGCCAGGAGGAAATTTCAGCTCTACAGAGCCAGGAAGAGAGAGATTCCAAGTTCCATGCAGGCTTGAATTTTGGCAACTGACGTCTGCATGTATGGAACTTGGAGTCCTCTCTCAGAATATGTGGAGAGCTCTAGGAGGTGTCAGGGAGCTTTGACAGCTGATTCCCTGAGATGAGAGGGAGTCTTCTCAGCAGGCAGCACCTGCTTGCAACTTTCCCTGATGACTTCTCCTTTGATTTTTTGGGGAGGCCAGCAGAAAAGATTGTAAATGGCAATCACATGATTGTGAGGCACTTGGCAACTGGTCCCAAACCAAGAACTCAGATCATGATCACATAATTGGGGGAGGGGTAGCATGACATTTTAAGATGGTCAGAAGTTCTTTACAGGCTATAAAGTGCCTTTTCCAAGTCCAACGTAATTTTGATCAGTCATTAAGTAACTGGTCATTAAGTAAAGGTTATTTGTGGATTCTCCTTCCCAGGCTTAGAGCTTACTTTTGTTTTTGCAACATTTTTTGCATAGTTTGTCCAAGATCAGCTTTCTGACTCTCTACAAGTTCTGTGCAAAAATGTTCTTTAGAGAAAATTATCTGCAGTAACAAAGATTTCTAGTTTTTATTTTAATTTGGAGGCACTATAACAATGAAATAATGTCAGTAATTATAATATGGTGACTGGATTCATATATCGCAGTAATCTATAATTTGATTTGATTTGTTTTGCTTTGGGTATTTTATGAGTTAAAAATGTGGATTATTCAATAAGACTACAAATTATGGCTTGGATCAATACAGGAAGCAGGTCTCTGTGTTTCTGCCGCTTGTTGCTTTTCTTTTAGTTTAGTTCAGTTTTTTTTTAGTTTAACTTGATTAATCTTAAAAGTTCTGAAAACTGATACCGAGGCTGTGTTCCTGGATTAGCTTCACGTAGTAGTATTAATCTGAAATTGCTCTTCAATTGTTTCAAACCATTTCAGTGATGATCCTGATTTGAAGGAATGACCTTCAAATTAAGATTCTAAGACTAATGCTTCAGCCATTATCAATTATTTTGAACATTAAAAGTCAGCAGATGGAGCCAAAGACTTATAGAAAAATTACTAGAGCTGAGTGAATGTTAAATTACAAAGTGATTTCCTTTCTTTGTAGTCCCAGAGCAACAAATACTTAGACAAGAAAAATGAACATATACAGAATGCTCCTTAGCCATTTTATATACAAAGATAGTAGGAATTTGGAAAGGAATAAAACTGTTGCTGAAGTTACTTTTTTCTGTTTTGGTCAAAAGGCATATAAATTATTACTAAAGGTAAATTATAAAAGCCTTTAAAATACCTAATACTATTTTTTAGCAGCTATTATTTTTGAGGATCTGGCAATTGTTATTATGCGATCAATTCAAACTGTGAAGTAGAATTTTTTATTCTTATTTTGAGCTCTGATAATAGAGTATTGCAACTTTTTAAAGACATCTGAAAATGTCTTTTTTTCTCCCTTGTAATTCCAGGGAAAAGAGCACCAAGGAATCAGAGAAGCACTTATTTTTTCATTCAAGGTTAAATATTATGAAAAATGTAGTGTACTACTAAGTTAATTAATCTGGATAGCTTAAGTGGTGCAACTGGTGTTCTGTTCTTGGTGTTTTCACAACATATTCTTAAGAGTATAAGTGAGATGTACAAGGTTAGTTGGATAATTTGCTTGTTTCTACCAACATTCTTTCATTTGTAACATTCTTCCAGTTTGTAAATAAGAATCAAAAATAAGAAACAATCAAAATACAAAAGGCATTGGTTTGATAGGTCTGTGCATTAGACTTTTGCATTTTTCTAGGATAAAATTTATATTTAAATATTTTATGAACAGAAAAATAACAAGCATAGTTCAGTATAATTTTAAGAAAGGAAAATTGAGGCTTATTACAACCTTTTAAAACTGAGAGAGCACAATCCCTCTTCAAAGAATTGAAGCATATAATCACTTTTTAAAGCATGTATGTGAATTTTTCATATTTTAAGTCTGTTATTTCCTGATTTATAGTCAGGTGTGCTTCATCTCCAAATCCTTTTCTGATATACAAAGAAACAATTGAATGTACACTGTCCAATATGGGCAGAACTTGCAGCATAGAAGATATTTTTCTATATTATAAGAAATGTATTTGGATGGGAACACCTGGATTTATCTTAAGATATTTCTCATTCAGTTGGTTCCCCATTATGAAAGTACACATTTTGTGACCAAATGTGTACTTGCTGCTGTTTTCCCCCCGATTACATTATTCTGTGGTGCAGTCACATGAAATTGTGTGTTTACTTATCTCTAATGCTGATCTTAGAAGTAAAAATATGTTTCCCTTTGTAGCTTTTGTGTGATATAAGTACAAATATTTCCCTGCAGATTTTGTGGTAATGTGTCTATTTAGCTCCAGCAAATAATGAATTCCATTTCTCCTTCAATTGTATTAACTGTTTGGAGTATATTTTGAGATTCAGGTTTTCACAAAAAGATTCCCAAATGTCCCATTTTAATTCTTTCCATAATAAAGACACGCTAGTTGCATGTGTTGGAATGTGTTGCAGCCTCTTACTCATTTGGCATTTCAAATTGTTGAATTGTAATGCTTTTAATACATGAACAAAGCTGTCTTACATTGATTTAGATAGTTTATTTATCTCTCCCATTATTATGTAGCTCACATGGCTCTTCCAAATTTTAAATGGAACTTTTCTATCTCTGCCAAAGTAATTTTGACAATTGATAAATAAGAACAAGACAGAATTAAAAATAAACATAACCAGTTTGCTTTATCTTAAAAAAAAGTGTATTATATTGTTTAGATTTTGCATCCGTTCTTGCTAATCTGCACTTGTAGGATATTTCTCCACAAGAAATGTGCACTGACAGACCATACTGTTGTTGTAAGTGTAACTGTAAATTTTACAGTTTATTAAATCATTATACAAATCATGACGCCCCATGTGTGGCCTAGATCTCTCAGCACTGAAAAGACATTTCTTTGCTATGTGAGTTAAATTAATCGATGCTAACATATCTCATTTTTGGGGTTATTTCTGAGGAGGAAAATAAGAAAACTATGATATAAGCTATAAAATAAGCATTTTTAGTTCAGAAATTTTTTTAAAATGAAAATCCCTAATACCCAGCTCATTCATTTAATTAAAAAAAATATGTAGTTCATGTTTTCCATGTTTTGTTTCAGTTACATGAATTATTTTCAAAACAAGTTGAAACAAAACAGTTTCAAAACAAGTCAACTTCAAACCAAGTCGCTTCTTTTGAGATGGGATAAATGGAATAAATATGATCAATCAATCAATAAACCATAATTATGAATCTAACTTGTTAAATTAACCAGCCTTCATTATAAATCTATTTATGGTTTTGATGAAATGACAAAGAATGATTGAACTCAGATTGGTCAAGTCCTTCCATCCACGAGGGAGGGGAGGGAGGAGTGTGCAAGAGAATGCAATCCTGACTGCTCTTCTAAACTTAACATGGGTAGAGTAATGATGCCTGTTGCTTCTTCTCTCCACCTTGTTAACTTTTTAAATTCTAATATCATTCCCTTACATTTTAAATTCTCTTTCCAACTTTTTTGTTATTCATGGTTTTATGATACGTTTTTTATTGTAAGCCAACCAGAGTACCTTAGGTAATGCAGGCAGAGTAGACCTATGATGATGAAAAAATATGGATCCTTAATGATTTTTAGACCTTTGAGAGAGGTGGTTTTTTTTTAATGTGTGCTTTAAGGTCAGAAAAGGTCTGCTTGCTTTTTCTTTTCACTAAAAACTAAAATGTTTTTACATTTCACTGTTTATTTTTTGTTTTGGATGGATATTAGATGATACAAAATAGTAAGGGGACCTTGCCCAGGGCTGTATCAATATTGGACTTAACACAGGCAACTGAGTATTCCCCAGAGGTTTTGAGATACACATATTCCCTTGGTTTTGGGTAGGGTGGTTGGAGTTGAAGTCAAAACATTTAGAATATATATGAATTCCACTATTGCTTCTCTAATTAGAAATCCATAGAGTCTACTCTATAAGTATTTTTTCTGTACTCTAGAGAATAGCCTAAACCTGAATGTTGTTGTTAACATTACTTTTGATAATTAGATTATTTCCCCATGTGTAGCAATAACAAAATACATTTGCGTAAGCATCCTTAAATACAGGGTTTTTTTCTCCTGTGGTTCAACATGCAGGCTAGGTCTAAGACCTCCCTGGATCTTTGGATTCATGGACAAATTCTTTTTTCCTATGGTTGGCAAATATTATAACTTGACTGAGATACAGGTTTTTACCAAGGTTTCCAAAATGTAAATAGAAAAATGTGGTATTTCTCCAGCATAACTTAAGAGGTTAGACATATGGATGATATATTAAAACATAATCATTTTAGAGTAAACATTAGCATTTACATGTTCTTAAAAATAACAGGAACAAAATGTAACAAGCAATCTGTTCTGTTTAACTATTCAGACTAATTCTGGACAACTTTTCTTCTGCAAATTTAATAAATCTCCATGTTTATTATGTACAGTATTAAAAATTGGTCCTTTTTTAAAAAGACCAACTATTATAACAAGTCTACTTCTGTGCTTTAAAGAAGGCTTATGTAAACAAAAAATATTTAAAAAGCAATGTGACAATTTAATTTTAACTACTGTTGTCAATAAGTGAAGAAACTTTGTTTACTTCTGTTAATCAGATTGCGAGGGTTGGATCAAGCTAAGTCAATGGGTCAGTTTATATTGCTTGAGGGATCTGCTTAGTTTTTGATATGGGGTTATATATCCAACTTTGTCCATTTCATAAGTAATATAGAACTGATAAGTGTGGCAAAACTGATTTTTCTTCTTAATTTAATTTCCTGAATGCCTTCTACATCTTTTCTGAAGATTGAGCAATACTCGTGAGTAGATTTGGAGATGTGACATTGTTGGCTGGAACCAGGGGTGGGCTCTAACTTACCTCGCCGGCGGTTTGCTGCCTCCTGTGCCGTGTGGGCGTGCCTCGTGCGTGTGCGCACCTTGTGAGCGCGTGCATGCACAGTAGAAAAAATCCCCAAAACCCCCCAAAAAGGCCGAAAACAAGATGGCGATGCATGCGCAGTGCGGGAAACTCAGTTTCTGTGCATGCGCAGAAGAAAAGAAATCTGGAAAAAAAAAAAAAATTCCCATCCCCCCAAAAAAGGCCAAAAACAAGATGGCGATGTATGCGCAGTGATGGAAACTCGGCTTCTGCGCATGTGCAGAAGAAACCCCTCCCCCAAAAGATGGTGGCACCCATGGAGCAGCAGAACCGGCTCCGTGATGTCACCAGTGGCCTACTACCTACTCGGTAGAACCGGTCCGAACCGGTAGGAGCCCACCTCTGGCTGGAACCCATGTTATCTAGAACTTAAATTAGAGAAGGATTACTCACTGAGCTGTTGGATTTTTTCCTCCTCTTTTAAAGACCTGTAATAGTGAGACTAAGCATTGGAAATAACTTAGATTGAAAAATTTATACTCATTTGGAAATATCCAGCTGAACTCCAGTGGGTTTATTCCTGAGCAATTTAATGAGATTATAATATCATTTTCAAATTCAAATTCATTTTCAAATTCGCATTAAGGCTAGATGTTGTGAAACAGGAAGAAAATTGAAGTTCTGACATTCTTTATTCTCATGGTTGGTAAACATAGACATTTCATTTCATAAGCAGGATTATACTGGAATCCCATTTTTACCAGTTCGGTATCTAAGTCTTGATTAATTACAGTTATTAATTCTTCTTGGTTGAGTTATAATATGTTAACTCATTAACTTATTTTCAGAACCTCTTGAGTTCAGTGGTGATACTGAAAAAGTTACTGCATTTTAATGTATTCTCTGGATTTTCATATTTCTATGAGAGAAAGAAATCAATGTGGTTAAAATAACCTTTTCATTCTGTTATGTTATAATTAAAAGCCAAATGTTCATTAGCAGAAAATGATGCTTTTTAGGAGGGTTCATAATGGTGTTCTCTCTTACGTAATACAAGTTTGCATTTTTCAAGTGGAATATTTTGACAATTAAATACAGTGAGAGACCTAAGAGAAAACTCTTGTTTTGGCATCGAGATGAAGTCTAGAGAATTTATCACCTCCCCCCATCTTCACTTCCATGAAAGAAAGAAAAAAGAGCAATTTATTTTAGTTACCATGTAAATTAGTTTGGTTACTAGTATCACTCATTGCTGTTGGCAGAGAGTTCTGAGTAATATTTAATCTATTCTGAAGAAAATGTTAACATTTATAAGCCAGGATCATACCTTTCCTATTACTCATAAAACTCATTCTGTTAAATGTCTTAATGTGTAAAAATAATATTTCATTAAGCAACATCCACGAATAATTAGTTCATCAATGATGACTTGGAACAAAAGCCCTTGGTTTACTTTTAACTGTATAAGTTAGGCACTTTTGATGTGTGGAACACATCTGGGGCTTTTAAGAAAGTAGAAAGAAAAATATTGAATTGTTTACCAAGACTGCGGGTGATAGTTTTCAAATGACAGTATCCCTTTGGTTCCAGAATATTGCTTGTAGGCTAAAAATGGTCAATTGGCATACTGTGTATCAAAATATATTATATTATTATGGTTTATTGCACAGTCAGCCAAATGTTCAGACTGTATTGATATTTTTACTATTTGTTAAATTTATTTGTCACCTATCTCACTATAGAGCTACTCTACATGATGCTTCACCATGATAAATACAGTTTTGGGGTTCCTGAATGCATTTTTCTTCTGTGCTGAAAATATTAGCTATGTTAAAGTCATTGTTTTTCTGTATTTGAGTTTAGAAAAAGTTAGTAGGATGAGCCTATTTTTTCTATTACAGTGGCTTGTCTGTGCAAGTGCATCATTACTCATTTGTAGAAATACAAATGACCACTATAGAAATACTGATAATAAAATCTTTATATCCTGTATTCCAGAATTTCAAAAAGGCAAAGTTGCAGGTGTTTTATTATTCTGAAAACTAGTTTTTCACATATTTTTGAAAGATTAATTTCTTGCTTTTTCAGATTGTATTGTTTAAAAAATGCTTCCTTTTAAAATTATATAATAAAGCAATTTTGTTTTCTTTTTGCCAAGATATATAAAAAGCTGTTGCCTATTCACAAAAAGCAACACTGAGATACTACACTATATTTTTCAGTATCTTTTAAAAGCATCTCTTTATATTTGAATAATTTGGCTTAGCTTTTTATATCTAAAGTTCACATTTAAAGTGGCCCACTTTACTAGATTTCAAGCAAAATCTGCCATATAGATTCATTATTATTAATGAAAGCAAACTTCTGTGGAATTGTTTTTGATTCTTTATTTTGCTGGCTCCTTTCATTGGAATGTGTTAATTGACACCAAATTTCTTACATTAAAAGAATATTACAGTTTGATTTAAAAAATAGAATATTATTTCCACAGATAAATTAATACAAAACTTGCTTTCCCCTCCCAGTAATTGTGAAAGCATTTAAAAATGTTATTTCTGAAGAACTACTTTTATTTTAATTCCTGATTTCTGGGTTATAACGGCAGTGTGGTTTTGGTATTGTTTTATTTTTAATTGCTCTTTTTACTACAAGATGGTGAACTAATTGTGACCTCTATCCTCCATTCTCAATTGCTTCTGACTTACTCTGCTAAGTAAAAAGAAATAACCTAACAGAGCGGTAACCAGATCACCACTGCCACACCAAGGAAACAGGCAAGCGTTGGGATGCACTTTAATCTCTCTATCCACACAGCTCTCATTTTAATTTGCAAAATTGAACCCAGATCGAGAGCAGTAAAGCCTGAATACGGTAAATATTCATGCCTCAGTGATCTAGAGTAGCTCCATTACATTTCAGAGATTGGGAGAATTACCTTTTGGATTATGTATATTCATGGGCTGATTTTTATTTGAGATATATTATTACTCACATTGGGCTACATGTAACACATTCTACCCAAACCAGCTGCCTGACAAAGCTCCAATGTTGCTTACACATAAAAAGTTTTACTTCTGTAGCCTATACTTTCCCTTCTTTTAGGCTTTTCAAAGGTTAGTAGTAAACAAAACAATTTTGTTAAAAGAGGGGAGGGAAAATCCATTCCTGTGGATGTTCTATAAATCTTTCAGCCCTATGTTTATTCTGATGTAATATTTTGTTGTGCACTTTGAAGTTTTAAGATGAAAGTGCTGCTATTGTTTCAAATATAAGACTTGAGTGAAAAAGAGTAATTTGGTTTATTTCTTCGGAATAATTAATTTCTCAGCATTTTGTTTTCTTACCTGGTGTTTTCTTTGTTTATCTGAAAGGCAGCTGGGAAGAAAATAGCAACTTGCCAACAATTTGGTTATTTAAATAGGTATTAATTATATGCTTATTTTATAATACTGTATGTACAATTGCTGAAGAACAGTCTTTTATTCTGCATGGTACTTTAGATTATTTGATCAGATTATTCCAACAAAAGCTAATTTTTCAGGTTTAGCAGGACTGTGCAAACCTTTTGGAGGGCCTTCGCAGCACAAGCCACAAGCAGTGCACTATTGATCAGGGTGTCATGACAGTCACATCTTCTCCAAGAATATAGTCATGGAAGTAGTTAAAGAAAAATATATGGTGACAATCTGGGAATCTTGTGCGATGCATCTGAGAAGGCCATTTTGAATCACCAGAGGATCCAGCCAAGAAATTGCACTTTGTTTGTGGTGTTGCTACTATCAAAATATGTCTGAAAGATTTGCGCTGGCTTAATAGTTATGTATTACTTTGTATATAGAGAGAGTCGTGAACTAGTTTACAATTTTTTATCGTTTATCCTGCCCTTTGAAATGTCTTGTCCCCCCTGAAGTGAGAACCACACCAACCCACCTGACTTTCTGTAAGGGCCTAAAGACCTTGCTTTGCCAGTTGGCCCTGAGCCACAACACGGTGGGTGGGTATCACTCTGGAACTGACTACTGAAGTAAGAGAAGACCCGTATTGCTCCCCGTGTTCTTCGGGCTCCTTTCTCCCCTACATCTTTTAATGATAAATTATTATTTGTTTTGTCCCTTTTAATGTTTACTAATTTTAATCTTTGTAAGCCACACTGAGCTGCCTCTAGATGGGATAAATGGCATACAAATGTAACAAACAAACAAATTTATTAATTGTATTGATATCTCCGCTTTCCTGGAAGTAATATAGATACCTTCCTCCTATTTTCTCTATAACAAAAACCCTGTGAGGCAAATTGAGTTCAGAGTGACCAGTCCAAAGGCACCTGCTACTCTGAGAGTTCTTAGCTCAGGCAGGACTTGAACTGTATCTCTATAGTATGTTTCCAACAATTTAACAAATATGTCACACTGGCTTTCTTTACATTTTCTCTGCATATGAAGACATTTCTGACACCCCTCTTAAAAATGAGGGTACAGTGAAAAAAGATAGAATGATTACCAGAGAGAATTAATAACATTTCTGTCTTAAAGTTGCTGTCTGCAGACCTAATGTCTCTTGGCTCAAACTGAATCATGGTTATAGCTGAGGATTTCTCAACAGATAATGTTTTTCCATTTTGCTTAATTGAGAAACTGATTTTTATTTTTTTTTATTTTATTGTCCTGTCCTCTGAAGCAGTCCAACTAAACCTAGCTCAATTTTCACAATTTATAGTTATTTTGGAAATTTTTACTAAAAGCACTAAATCTAGCTGCCAAAAATTTACAAAGTCCCATGTTGTTACATTTGTGATCAACAAAACAATATCAAGAATGTTAACATTAAGAAAGTACAGCTGGATCTGATGGATAGTCTTAATCCATAAACATTAGCACTGTCTGATAATAAATGGGTTAGTCTTTAAAATGTCACAAAGCTCTTTTGCTTGGATTTCCCCCCAGAAAAACTAATTCTTTTGTGAAGATTCATAGTTTCTTTATGCAGATTCATGGCTCATTTATCCTGAGAAATCAACTCTTAATTTGCTTATGCTCTTCAAGAGATTATCCAGGGGTTGAAGAGGTTGCATGTGAATAAAGAACTTCCAGTTGATTAGGTGCTCTGGGCTTGCTTCATTTTGAATAAGAGCTAGAATAATTAGTAATGATGAGGACCTGTTACAAAAGAAGTACAATAGTGTAATAAAATAATAGAAGCACAATAGCAGAATAAGAGAGTGATTCAATAGAGTCCATAAAAGTCCATAAAAGTGTGCTGCCAAACCATGTCTTCCTGAAGTCTCTGTATGTGGTTGCTTAGTCTGTGGAACTGTTCTGAATGAACACTCTTCACAATCATTTTTATGACTAAGAATTTGATTTAAAAATATTCTATTTACATGTCTGTTGGAATTACTTTGTGACTTTAGTTCAATTCTTCCCCAGCTTTATCTTCAATTATTTTAAGATGAGGATGTCCATGGCTTCATAGAACAGGGCATTTTCTATAGATGAATCCAATGTATGGAGCGCCTTCCCAAGAAAAGTTCTGTAAAGGTTTAATGTTTTCTATATTTAGAATGGGCACTATAGCTCATATACTTTCATGAAACTTTATAGATTTCAAAATCTTCTAGACTATTTAAATAGATCTGAAATAACTGTTTAAATATCTTTCAGTGCTCATTGTGATTGTAATTGTATTGTTCTATAATTATCATGGAAAAAAGTTTGATTCCTTTCTGCCTCTCCCTCCCTCTTCTCTCTTGATCCACCCATCCACCCATCTCCCATCTTTATTATTTTTATAAATAATCCAAGATGGCAAACATATCAAACACACCTTTCTCCTCCTATTTTCCCCATAACAACAACCCTCTGAGGTGAATTGTGCTGAGAGTGAATGACTGACTCAGAGTCACCCACTCATAACTTTTGTTGTATTTCCTGCATTAAAAGTCACAGGGCCAATTTGGAAAAGTATAATTTCAGCCTTTTATTCACATACAGATCTGTGATGGCACAGTGGTTAGATGCAGTATTGCAGGCTAAGTCTGCATTCCATTGCTAGCAGTTCAGTCCTCACCAGCTCAAGGTTTACTCAGCCTTCCATTCTTCCATTCATCCATTCTTCTGAGGTGGGTAAAATGAGGACCCAGATAGTTGGGAGCAATTTGCTTAAACTGCTTAGACAGTGCTGTAAAGCACTATGAAACATTGAAACAGTATATAAATCTAATTGTTATTGCTACAAATATTATATTCTGGGATAATCCCAATTTGACAGTTGCATTTTCATTTATTTGATGTTGTGAATAATTAGAGATACTATATCTCTTTAAATCAGGATTGTTTAAACTATTTCAGAAAATCCTGGGGTGCCACAAGAACTTGATGAGCGTCTATTGCAGACAAAGAGAATAAAAGGGCTTAACTTGAATACAGCCAATTTGCTATTACAATAGCTTTTATAAAATAGGGATTCTGGGTGTTTTTTTTAAATTAACAGCTCATGCTCCACCTCCCTGACGGGGCTGACGAGACGGAGCAGACGAGATAGGCCGGTGGTGCACCCTCTGCTCTGAGGTCTCGGGATCCTACCTCGACTGGCGCGCGCCGGCCCTCACCTTCATTGCGCCACGGGGCTTTCGTCTGCAGCCTCTGACTCGCGCACGTGTTAGACTCCTTGGTCCGTGTTTCAAGACGGGGCAGGGGGGTGGCCGATGTCATCGCAGACAAGTTTGAAAATAACTGTTTTGAATTAGCAATCTAGTTTTTAAAGCATCTGAATGTGCATGACAGCTAGATTACTTAAAATTGTAAAATGGCTCTATAGTCCGTTAAATACTTCAGATGAATTAATAGTATCTAAAACTTAATTTTACTATTAGTATCAGAATGAGTTTTGGGTAATTCCAAATCTGTGATATAGACAATTATAGAATATTTTAAAACATATATTAGTTATTTATAAGAACTCTGGATTAAAGATTTTCAATATCTCATATTATCAAATAAAGAATATGAAATTCTTATTCTTGCAGCATTATGTTTCTTATCTTAAATTGAGATTAATTGGACAAAATATTGTTTTTCACAATTCCTGATCTCTCCAAAGTATGCTGTTTATATTGGCAGTGTAAAATGGTTTAATTTATGGTATTTGCAGGCAGCTATAAATCTTGTAAATAAATATAATTACATGACTTATTTATTTATACAGAATAAGTATAATTAAGTATTTAATGATTCTGTTTAGCTCACAACAATCTATATTATATGGTCTTGTCCAATTGTTGCCTAGTTTTGTTTATAAATCATATTTTATAAAGATAGTGTTAAAAGATTAATGTGATGTGAAGGTACTTCTGAATTTTATTTAAAATATTTAAAATATAGGAAGAATAATGAATATACTGATTAAGGAGTCAACAAAACGATTTTCTCTAAAGTATTGGAAAGGCAATAAAATTCCGTACTTATAATTTTGGATTATTGTTGTCTATCAAATAAATGATCTGAATTGCTTTCCATTTTCTGACAAACAGATGTTAAAATATTTCTTTGGACAGAATCTGTGATTGGCAGCAAACATCTTTAGACAAATCTGATATTCTTTTTCCTTTTTAGCAGTCTCTCTCTTCTCTTAAGCAGTCTCTTTCTTCTCTCTTGTCTAAAGAGAAAAGATTGGTCCTTACCACTTAGAAAACAAAGAAAGTTAAGAGTGTATTTTTCTTTTCTCCCTGTGTGTCCACTCCATTTTTTGTCTGTTGTATGTAATCTATGTCTCACTTAAACAGATGGCAACCTTCCCATTTAAATTGGGTTAGATGTTAATAACTTGATTAAAGTAAGCAATAGATGGATGGACGGACGGACAAACACACAGATGGATGGATGGATGAATTGAAACTGTAGAATAAATGGTATAAACTTGTTTAACTCTTAAACTACAGTGTTTTGTTTTGTTTTTTTGTTCCTTACTTTATAATTACTAGTTGGCTGAATTTGCTGTGATTCTACTTATCAGAAAGGGCTGGTTGTGTTTATATCTTGTAACAATAAGATGCAGTGACAGCACTGGAGGTAGGAGGATGCTTGGACTCTTATCTGAAAACCTAAGAGCTATAGCATATGGAGTACTGATAACTTAATGAAAGTTGGATAAATAAAGGAAAAGAAGCTTCATTGTATCAGAAGAAAAATCCATTAGTGAGGTTTTGTATGCTGTTTTCTATTAGTTAAACTGCTTTGAAAATCTTAGTGAGCTTTTCCTTTGGTCTTCAAATAACAGGTTCTTTTCTTATATTGAACACATTTGTTTATCTTAAGGGCCTGAACAGTTTGGGTGCTTTTAATTTATCTCTCCTTTTTGCATTTTTTTATCTGTGTATGAACACATGGACTTCCCAGTCCTCCTCCTCCACCAAAGCAGTTTCACAAACCTCTACATCATTCTTAGAAATATTAATGTGATCATGAAGATAAAAATATTAAACATTCTTTCCTGATTTATTTTCAGACATTACAAGATGCAACCCCCCACCCCCCTACCCCTGTTCACATGAAGCCTCTCTGAGCACAGTTTACTATTCTGGCAGTATTTGTCGCAAAATCTAAAGATGTTACTTCATTGATTTTGATGAACTTAAAGTTACCATATGATTGATTTTGGATAGACAGAGTAATTTTCTGTTGAAGTTGCTACCCAAAATAGATGCCTGATGTGCCATTTGACATTGTATTTGGGTGACATAAAATTAAGAAGGCAGGTAGGGTGGAAGTAGTTGAAATCCAGACATTGTGATGACCGATGGTTTTGTGACATTGATAAATATGCATTTATGCTTAGCTATCTTATTATTCATTTTAAAAGGAACTAACTTAGCTGAAAAAAATACATTCTTAAGAAAGTGAAATTAGCTCCTTATTCAAGATAGTTCTATTGATTTTTAGATCCTAGACGATATATAACTCAAGTATGGAGATGAGGTTTAATTTTCCAAATGTTAAAGTTAATTCATAAAGCTTTCTGGGTCTTCTCAGGACTAGTTTTATTGCTCAGGATTAGTTTTATTGCTCAGGATTAGTTTTATTGCTCAGTTCATATCATAGAATACTTAGGATAAATCAGCCTTTAAAAACTATTTACACTGTTTCACCGACTATGGAGTGATATGCAAATATTATTTGCACAGTATCCACTATTGCAGGGGTGTCAAACTAGATTTCATTGAGGGCCGCACCAGGGTTGTGCTTGATCTTGAAGGGCCAGGATGAGTGTGGCCAGCTCGACCTCACTTGTTTCGGGGGCGCCTGTGATGGCCCAAGTGTTCTGCCAGTGAAAATGGGCTCCCAAGCTCCATTTTTTGCTGTGACAGCTTCCTGCAATCCTCTGCCAGCGGAAACAGAGCTTGGGAGGGCTGCAGGCGGCCCACCCAAGCTCCGTTTTTGCTGGCAGAGGCACCGTGAGCCAGTACTTTGCTGTTTCCAGGGCATCCCCGTGGGCTAGATCTAAGCACCCCGTGGGCTGGATCCAGGCCCTGGGTCTTCAGTTTGACACCTCTGCACTATTGGATGCCCCTGGTTTTCTTTTATAAAATACACTGAATCTTTTTTAAAGTATTAATTTACTTGAAAGGAATATTGAAACATTGTAAACTTCCAAAGAATATATTGGCAGTTGCTCATAGAAGAATGATTTTCTCTTTTGTGGGGACTTCTGAACGTTTAATGCACTTAAAAGTATTTCTGTATATGCAAAATTAAATGGCCAAGCTCTGGAATCATTTACTTTAGACTTGATGGGGGAATAAAGTTTTTAAGTTTTATTTTTTTATAAAGAGATTTTTTAGTAAAAACTAACAACACCAGAGAAAGGCAGAACCAGAGATTTTATGCATGTTATGCTAGTTAATAGAAGTTTTTAAAAGTAGTCGTCATAATAAATTCCTCTCTAAATTTCTATTTGGCTTCTATGCCATTGTAATGAAATAGTATAAATTCAGATAATAATTTCTTGTAAAAGTAATCTGATGGATCTTTGTTTTTGAATTTACACGGTTCATCTTTTATTAATTTTTAATGGATATGATTTTCGTATCTGTTCATAGTATTTGTATATTTCACATCCTCTTATGTTTATGGCTTATAAATCATATGAAGAGATAGAGCAGCAGCACTTCAAACTTGGAATTATTATCTATACAACATACTTAATTTTAAATATACTGATTTTCTTTTTGATACAGACTGTAATTTTTTTTAGAAAAGAAGAGATGTTGTGTTCTATATTTTTTTTAAAAAGAAATAAGTTTCATAACGTGAAAACACATTATGTTCTCAGATCCTGTAAGATGCTACATTTTAAAGATTTTTCAGGGTTATAAAGAAGAGTGAAATATGAACGGGGAATGAATGAATGAAAAAAATATTGAGTTAAGTCCGCATTTAGTTGTGGTCACTGTGCTAGCAGAAAAAGCAACTAGTATTAGCTGAAGAGGAGGGACACGATATTAAGTTCTATCCCTCTCCCCACCCACTCAACCGTCTCTTCCTCCCTCTCCTCTCTCCCTCTTTCCCTCTACAGACTGTATTTCCTAGACCTTCCCTAAAGGTATTAAAGGCTACTCCAGAGAATAGTTAGCACAGAGGGAGGGGAAATTGATCACAGATGAATATAACTCTTAAGGTTGGAGTAGTCAGTTTTCAGGATTATAAGATTTTTAAACTGCTGCCCAACAAATGGAGTACAAAATAGGGATTCAGGAGGATGAACAAGTACTAAGAATTAAGGAAACTTTGTTTCTGGCAACATGCTCAATTGAGGGAAGTGTGATTGGTACCAGAACTAAGATTATAAGTCTTTTCGCATACATTCCATTTACAATTTTGTCGCAATTAATCCCATTACTCCTTCAGAATCCTTTCCTGCAACATAATTTAGTCAAGTAAATCTCCTTAGTTCTTGCTATTGCTGGATAATTGGATGTCAGAAATTTTGCAGTTTATTGCACATCATCTAGGGACCTACCAGTAGATAGAAATTTCTCTTTTGCCCACCCCTGGCTTAAAGAATAAATGTAGAACAAAAGAAAAAAGGAAAAGAGAATCAAACCATATTAAACCAACTGGTTTGTCTTAATCAAGCTGAACCAACTTTGATAGTTTTAAAAAGCTTATTTTCCTGCTACTGTTTCTGTTCTAAGATGTTTCTGAAATAGAATAACTAAGAAGATTCCAAGTGTATTAGCACCAAACTTTATTTTTTTTATGGTGTTACACTGTCTCATATATTATGGAAAGATTAGAGTCATAACCAGATAATAACCATAATCATATACAGTAGAATATAGTTCAGAATAATAAAAGTCCTGAAATCACTAAATCATATTTGTGTTTATTTTTTACAAGACGATGAAAATGAGATTATAAAGTATTTTTACACATTATGCAATATATTTCATTATTATTTGACAGATTTAGGGAAAAGACCAAATGTGATAAAAAGGATTGGAAGCTATATAAAATAAATGAATGAAGATTATTTTTTAGAAATCATTAATTTCTTATAGTGCTGTATGAGTTAAAACAAAAACATGTATATACATTGTCTTAATACACTGAGATATGCTATCACAGAACAATCAGAAAGGGAAAATGCTTACCGTTGGAGATAACACAGCCTGCTTAAGAAGCAGCAGCAAATGTATAGGGGAAATGAACAGAAAAAAAACAGTGTTTTAAACTATGTAACTCACTTGCCTTTTAAAAACATAAATGGGCTAATTTTTTTTTTTTTTGTTCAAACTCATCCTTTGCATAATTTTGGCTACTATGGAAGTTACTAAATACAAAAGAATAAAGGCTGATATTATTTTCTTGCATTAAAAATTAAGCATTCCTTTAAGTAATTTAAGATACATTTTCTGGGTAATTAACGAGAACAATATAAAACAGCAAAAATAATATCTTACTATTGTAAAAGTAGACACATAGAGTACAAATATTTTAAAATACTATTTTAAAATACAAGAAAAATGCTAACAGGTTTTTTTTGTTATACTTTTCCCATAAATAGGTGACAAAGAAAGTAAAGTCGATGCAGATGTTTCATACACCAGTAACTTATGCCATGCAAGGAGATAGGGTTGGAATTTGTGTAACCCAGTTTGATCCAAAGCTGTTGGAACGAGGCCTCATTTGCACACCTGAATCTCTGCAGACGATCCATGCTGCCATTATCTCTTTAAAGAAAATCCCATATTTTCGAGGGACTCTTCAAACCAAGGCGAAGTTTCATATTACAGTTGGCCATGAGACTGTTATGGGAAGAGTGATGTTCTTCAGCCCAACTCCTGATGACTTCAGTAAAGAGCCTCTGGAAAATTATTTTGATTTTGAAAAGGAATACCTTTATGAGGAGGAATATCTTTCCAATGATTCAAAGTCCTCAGAAGAAAACAAGGAAAATGGCCAAGTTGAAGAAAGACAGCTCCCGAAACAACAGTGGGCCTTACTTGAATTTGAAAAACCAGTTACCTGTCCTAAATTTTGTCTTGTAATTGGCTCAAAACTGGACACTGATATTCATGCAAATACTTGCAGACTGGCATTTCATGGGATACTTCTCCATGGAATGGAAGAGAAGAATTATACAGAGGAATGTCTGTCAAAACTCAAGGTTTACAAGATGAAACATAAAGAAGGACAAGTAGAACGGGTAAGCTTGCATGATATAATATAAGGTTCCCTTGGATGTGCAAGGATCTTAATATGGAAAAGGTAATTAGGAACAGATTATAAGAAAAGTGGATTCCCTTTCTGTATTAACGTAGTGTTGGTTTGCCCCTCATCAAGAAACCATCACTAGATCCAACCATACTGGACAACTTTCATCCAGTTTCTAACTGTTCAGCCAATTATTCTTGGGTTCACCAGGAGAATCGGCAACAATGGTTTTACAGAGTCAGCAAAATTAGGGATGACTTTCATATAGAAGATAGTAAAGCCAAGAAATTGCTGGTGGAGGGAGAAGGTGCCATGATAGAATAGCCTGTAACTTTGATGGATATACCTGTATGCGTTTTGTGGAGATTCTTTAGCTCAAATAGTCCAATTGAGGCAAATGAAAAGTGCATTTTTCTAGTTTGGCAAAGTGTTTTATTGTCCTGTAATTTTTGAAATACATTTCTGACATGGGTGACATGCAAGAGGGGACATTCAGAATAAACTAATATGTCATCTAAGTACATACTGTATTAGTACAATACCATTTTTTGAAAATATTAGATCTAGAAAAAAACAGCTCCATAGTTAACCAGACTGAGGGGTGTATTCAAACTTAACTGCATCTTGTATCGAAGGTTGTTAAATACTCATGTCCTTTTTTCATTCTGTTTCAGCATTCCTGAAGTCTAGTTTTATAAAGATCTGTGTCTTTTGTAGCTGATCTAGAAGACCTGAGATAAGGGGGAGTGGATGATAGCTTCCAATTTGTAACCTGTTTGGATCTTTATAATCATGAATGGTGTCCATGGTTCCCTTTAGAGTGGCTGGTGTTTTCCCTTGTTTTTGGGTGCTAGTGCTGATGAGCTGGAAGGGTAATAAATCCTTTTTTGATATTGGTATGGACATATTTCTTGAGAATGGCTACATTGTATCTAGACAAGAAATATGATTTATTTGCTGGAATTTGGCCTCCTGGCTTCAAATTGATCGTGCAATCAGATGCCCATCTTGAGGGTAACATGACTACCTCTTCTTTACCAAAGCCTGCATAGTGGACATGGCAGTACCTGGAGACAGCAGAAGAAGAGGGAAAGAACTGGAGAAAGTAACAAATACAAGGACTTGCAAATAGAAGTTGAAAAACTATTGCAAATAAAGCAAAGATTGTACTAATAGTAATAGGTGCCTGAGTTAAAATCCCAAAAGATATGGGGTACCACTTGAACACCATTGGCACTGACAAAATTCACATCAATCAATTGCAAAAGAAAGCTTTACCTGGAACAGCTTTCATCCTGTGATGATACCTTTAACATTTTCAAACAACATCTGTCTTGGGAAGGTCATTGGGAAAGACTTGATAGGTGGATTAAAAACTCCAAACCTAGTCTAAATGTTTGGCTGACTGTGTGACAAACTATTCTACAGCTGAAATGAACTAAGTTAGTATTGTGAGTTAGATCCAGAGCTGAATTTCTGGGCTGAACCTCCACATATTTCAAATAGGGCTAAATGTTTACTGGAAATTCTGCAGGAAGCTTAGTCTTCTGAAAAGCTCAGAATAATAGAAAAGTAAGATTTAGCATGCTGCTATTACTTTCTCCCCTTTGCTGGAGTATTTCTTTAACATAAAAATGATCATGGAGACATAGATGTATATTATTATTAATATTATGTTTAATTTTCTAACACATAATTTGTGTTTACGCAGAATATAATAGATAGATGGCTTGGAGAAAACAGCAACTTGGTCCCCATGGGGAAAAGTATGAACAAATGGCTGATGAAGTCATTGAGTGCTTTAAGAAATGTCCAGCCTCTGGTTTCATAGAAATACTAATTCAGACGGTCCCACCCTATTGCTGATAGATGTCTGGAGATTAGAACAACTGAATTTACAGTGTCTATTCTTGACATTGATGGAGAAAAACTGTGTTCTCTTTGTCAAGGAAGGAAGTGGGTGGTTGCCCTTCTCTCAATGCTGTAGAAAGGCACTAAATAATAATGTCTTTTATATATGCACACATATATCTCCCGCCCCAGGAATTGGTTTTCCTATTAACATATTAAAGGGAGGGACAGTTTAGCTTCAAAACATCTAGGAGAGTTCAAATAAAAAAAAAATCAGACTTACTTTCTGTAGCTTGCCAGTTTTATAGGGTTCTCTTTCTGGAAAAAAAATGGGGAAAATTCATTTCATGTAATTTTAATTGACCTAGTTCTTCACCCTTAATGATAAAATGTATGCAATTTCTTCATTATTTAATGGCCAATTCATCATGAAATTCAAATCAGGCAATGATGGATAAGAATTTCCTCTTGATTATTAGGTTACCACACTACTTCCATTGTTCCCTCAATATCCATGGCTTTGTTCTACTTTTCTACAAACAGAACTTGCTAAAGATTGTAATGGCACTCACCAGGCAATTAACAGATTTTTGCTCAGTTGTTTGTTTTCAGAAAATATAATGGTTTAGGTAGCATAAGTTAGGTTATAGTATAGAATTGGCTTCAGACACTTTTTATTCTACTGCTATAACTGATGATGTTCGTCCATCATATTCGAAGAGGACTTTGATATCTAACAGGTTGTGAGCTGTCCACAATATTTCTGCAGGTGGATGGTAAGGCCTATAGAGGCATGAAATGGTCTGCCACATGTTGGGCAGACATATGTGGGCACTGCTATAACTACTGGTCTCAACAAGATCTCCTGCTAGTCACAGAGCTGTAGAACAATCAGCAGCTAAGAAACCTAGTTGTAAACATTTCATCCATACTCAGTGTCCTGGAAATCACAATCTGTTTTCCACATATTACTGCATATGTATCTTCACATAAAGGAGCAAAGATTCCTTTGCATTAAACTTGATGGTTATATAGGTTTTACACCTTTATAAATTACTTGGTAAAAGTATGCTACTATGTTGTCAATGCTTTCTTCTAGGATGGAATATAGTAACAGTATGTGAGACAACGTGGGTTTTAATCTAACTGAACATGGGAATGAACTTTTATTTGAACCTATACCATGGCGGGAAGAGCAGTAAAACATTCATACTTCTCCTTTCTTATTTTGTCATGTTGCCCATCAGCTTTGTTTAAGGTTGCTTTTTTGAAAAAGACAGGCAGGAAATGTTGCTACCTGGCTACTGGGGCTTGTAGATGTAATATTTTGCTGATGAAATTGCTCATATTCAGTGTAGTTCTGACTCATCATGGGCGGAATCTGCACAATGTCTTGAAGCATTATCTGGGACTCTTTTTAGCCTGTGAACTCCATGAAATGGGGGAAAAAACCATTCTTGCCCTCTCTGGCTCCTTCAGGTTTTGGGTCATCATGAAAAGTTGGCTTTCATCCTTCTTTGGGGACAGATCTCTACTGTCTGCCTTAAAAGAGAGACTATTGTGCCACATTTTCAAAAAACATAGCTGTTTTGAACATGCCCTGTCTCCAACTTTCTCTTTTATTAAGAAAGCCATTGCTAAACTGATATGGAATCTTTACAGAATGTGCTAGAAGACTAATATGAATAATTTCAGTCTGAATTCAAATCTGGGCATAAATTAGCATTGAATACTCTGGTGGATAACCTTTGTCAAGGCCTAGAAGTCATTGAGATACTGCTGGTCTTATTGGGCTTCTCAGCAGCAACAGTTTATACCAATGGCCATAGTAGCCTTCTGGACTGCCTGCCTGGGTTGGAAATGAGAGCAGTTTGTTGCAGTGCCCTATGTGAGCAGTTTATCTGAGGTGATAGAGGAAAAGGAGTCAGCCCAGTAAGCATTAATTTGATGTGCATCAAATGATGCTATTTAATATATTTGAAATTGCTGGGAGAGATCATCTGTTAATATAAGGTATCAGCGTGCAGATGATATACAGATTTACATTCCCACGCTGGAGACAAGCTGGAGTTGTACAAGTCTTGACATAATTTAGAAGATGTTGAGGACTGGGTGAGGGGAACAAACTTGAGATTAAACTGTAGGGAAAAAATGTATTTTTCATTGTTCGGAAGGGCTTTCTGTCAGTTCCACTGATAATACAGAATGAGTTGACACTCCCCAGAAAGAGAGCAGGTATGTAACTAAAATATCCTTCTAGATTCCTAGTTACCGATAGGCAGACAATCATTACTCAACTTCAGTTAGTGTGACAGTTATGATTTTATTTGGAATGAGTGACCTGGCCCCTTATAGACTGCTTTTCAATAATCCAACTGAAAGGTGACTAGAACTTGAATGACCTTCTGACTTAGGAGCAGGCACAACTGATACAGCAGGTATAGCTGGTCAAAGGCCCTTTTGGGCACGGCTATCACTTGCTCCTTCAGCAGGGGAAGTGAGTCCAATATGACCCAATTATTTTATACAGTTTTGAGTGGGAAATGCAACTCCATCTAAGACTAATGATAGAAAGTCCTCAGATTGGGGTG
>JANHFT010000578.1:39111-52338 GCA_032467955.1 Pseudoxenodon macrops | reverse complement strand
GGCTGGTGGTAAAACGCCCACAGCCACTTAATTATGGTAGGATTGAATCTGAATCTATGTCTCTCCATCCCAATCCACACAGCCTCTGGATTCTAAGATTGGACATCGACAGCATCACTTGGCTGGTCCAGGGTCAAGGTGTACAACTGGGCATCATTTGCATATTGGTGATAGTGGATCCTGAACTGATAGATGTGGTTCCCTGTAGATATTAATCAGGAAGAAAGAGAGTGTAGAGCCCTGAGGCACTGTGCACTTAAGGGACTAACTGTACTAGCCATCTCCCTGCCAACCGTCAACTAAAAACAGTCACTGAGAAATGAGGAAAATCACCAGGATATAACTACTCCAAACTTCCAACCCTGCAGCTGATCCTTTTATACCATGATGATTGGTATAAAAGTCATTGTGAGATCAAGGAACACAAGGATGGACACCCCATCCCCATCCTGACTGACAGAAGTCATCAAATACTACTAATGCTATCTCCAGTACTGTATCCTGGCCTAACATATGGGTGAAATGGTGATACTTTTCTTTTGGGATTCCCTGAAATAGCTGTCCAACCACTTTCTCAACTGATCTTCCTAAAAAGGGAAAGTTGGAGGTGGGCTGATGGTTATTCAAAATCACTAGACCCAAGTATGGCTTCCTGAGGAGACAGTGCACCACCATCTTCTTCAAGGCAGAAGAAACCACTCCATCACTCAACGAAGCTAACACCACTGCATGGAACAAATGATACGTTATTTTCTGGACAATCTTAACAACTCAAGAGGGATCTAATAGGTAAATAACCAAACTCACAGTCTGGAGGACTCAGGCTCATCCCAGATAACTTCATAAGATCATGTCTAGGCTCCTCTTAAATCCATCCATTAGAATATTTGAAAGAAAGAAATTTAAATGGCTCACAGATAACAGTACTTTGAGATATTTAATAATAACTGAGAACTGGAATATACTTACACTTCTATAACCTAACTCCCTTTTCCTGCCTTAAACCTGACTAATGGGATTCTATGTTGCTTCCTTGGTAAAGCTTTCATTAGGGACTTGACAGGGATTACAGTTTTATGATACTCTGTTGGTTTTAATATTTATTTTTTTATGGCTAAAGTCATCAAGAATGGTGTTTAAATATAATAAATAAATGAAAATTCTCTTCTTCCTGATTTTGTTCAGAAGTGGGAATCACCAATTAACCATGAAAGAACAATATAATTTCATATATTTCTTGGTCAATGAGTTCTCTAAAACCGAATAATTTAGGATTTACCTTTTGTAATGTTATTACATTAACATTATAAAATTACAAAATTGAAAAGTTCCAAAGACTAGGAGTTGTTAATGCAGGGAGGAAAGTAGTTCTCATGGGACCAACTACCTCTATGGTCCCCTAGATGTCCCCAAGCAAGATTGCACACCCAAGTTTTGACCCCTTTGCAGAAGGCGAAGAGATTGAGGGCTTTCCTCAGAGACAACAGCAGAGAAGGCCTTCTTCCCTGACCACACCAGTCAAAGTGTGATCTACAAATTATAAACACTTTCCCAAAGATGGACTCTAGCAATTGAATTGTGGACTTCTTGTATGCCTCTATTTTACAGATGCTTGCAGAAAGAACTTTAAATCCTCAAAATGTTTTGGTGAGGGGGGGGGGATCCTGGTCAATAAGTAATATGATAGTGGAATACGAAGAGGAAGAAATTTTTCTTCGTTTTATTTGTGAAGTGAAAATATCACTGCTTCTTTGTTGTTTGAGGCCTGTTCAATGCCTCAAGGAGAATTGCTTCCTAGTGAAACCATAGGCAAAGACTTTGACATGTGAAAGGTCTGCTCAAAGACCATTGGTCAGCAAGGTATTATTTTAATAGGCAACTTGGAGTGCAGTATTTATTTATTCTGGCTTGTATGCTGCTCCGGTTGTAATGACTTTACCTGGCTAAAACATAAAGAACTGCATTTCTTGGCAACAGTAGTTACTGTACTCTGGCTGAACTTAAATTCTTAGTAAGATTTTTTTTTAATCCAAGTTATTCTAGGTTTAACATTAAAGTCTGCATATAGATAATGTTTATAAATGCTCTGGCATTCATCATAGTGCACAGCTCATAAACCACTGCCTTACCTCAGATCTCCCTAGTTATTTTCTGAATACATTGCTATCATGCACATCGGTAATCATACAGTTTCGTTTTTTTTTTAGTAAAAATCCCTTTAGTAAAAAAAGGGAGTTGTCATTTTAAAAATGTTCCCTAGGCAACACAGTTATCCTTGTAGAATTGGTATTATCTATGCCTTATGTATTTTTATTCCACTTTTATTGTTTTTAATAGATAACTCAAGGTGGCTAACATACCTAATATTCCTTCCCCCTCCTATTTTTGCCACAACAAGTTTGTAAGTTGGGTTGGGCTGAGAGAGAGTAACTGGCTCACAGTCAGCCTTTCATATCTAAGGTAGAACTAGAACTACCATTTTTTTGTGTTTCTGGTTTCTGTAGACAAAACTAGCTTTCTCTCATCTCATCTCAGTATCTTACTTTGGACATCGTATGATGGATTGTAGAATTATCCTTGTTTTAACATTTTAGATTTATAAATTTGACTCTATGTATACGAACAAACATATATGTATTTACTTTGTGCCGTCTAGTATGCATGTGCCACTGTGATGTCAGCACCTTAACAGTAGACTCAGTGCTTGGCAGAATCTGCTTTTGCCACAATTTATGTTTCAGCTGCTTTAAAATCTGAACACAGGTTTGCCTGGTTGTGCTTGGCTGCTGATGGCATGCTAAATAATGATGATAACACTTCAATGAGGGCAATCACTGAATAAAAATGCACAATGCTTTCAGTAGTTAAAACCCACAGTAAGGTAAGAGCATAAGAGAGATATTTATTTTTTTGGCTGCTATTTTGTTTGCAATTGAGCAATTTTGTACAGCTTAGGAATGTGGAGATAATTGTATTCTCATTTGAAATACCATTGTATTTAAAAATGCAGACAACATGAGGAAATTTCAGCCGTACCAGTAGAAGAATAAAAGATATAGGCATTAACAAACATACATTAATATGGCTTTGGCTAAACTGTCACCAAATTTTCTAATGAAGTAGCTGTAGGAAAATAAAAATGCCACATTAAAAAAAAAAGTAGTATTAAAATTACTTCTTTGGGTGGCAAAACTGAATTTTGCATATCAAAATTGTTGTATAAACATTGTTGGGCTTATTATAAGGCTATTTGTATACACTTCCGAATTTTGGTTTGCAGAACCGTTTGGATAATTGTATTAAGTAACGAAGTAATGTAATAGTCAGTTCATATATAATAGTACCTCAAGTTCTGCTGTGCTGCCTCATGGTAGGAGGAGGAGATGTTTCTGGGAGGAATGAACAAATAATACTGGGAGTATTTGCCAAGAGTATATTTTCCTATCAGGGTTACCCAAAGCATGAAGTCACCCAGCTAAAGCAAGCAGGCAGCTATATTGGGCAGAAATGATATAGGAAGATGTTGGAGGTAGATGATCACTTCAGTGACAATGACAACTGAAAACATCACTTCATATTGCATGGGAAGAAACAACAATAAACCAAACCTATATTTTTCCTGAGAAAACCACATGCATGGAAAATATAAAATGATTGACAATATCAGAGGGCTTTAATATACTACCTAGGAAGAGCTGAGGATCTTTTGAAATACAAAATAGTGTTAATGCATGGCTAGTTAAAAGCTCTGGGATATCTAGTTGCTGATGTTGATATACAAGAAAAGAAAATCCAAAGCTACAAAGACAGAATTACATTGGGAACATGGAACGTAAGAAGCATGAACACAGGAAAGCCCAACACAGTGAAAAGTGAAATGAAAGGACTACAAATTGACCTTAGATCAGATGGACTAGAAATACTTTCAGTCAAAAGATCATATTATTTACTAAGGACATGAAAACCAATGAAGAAGTGGCATTACTTTTATAGTTAGGAAGTATATACTGAAAATGGTGTTTGGCTACAATGCAGTCAGTTGTCAAATAGATTTTGTGGACAATGTAATGTAATGATCATATTTATGCTCCAACTATTGATACAGAAGAAGAGTTTTTATGAGCAAATTCAATCTGAAATCAATTAAATGTGAAAGCAAGATGTCCTGTTTGTCATTGGAGACTGGCATGATAAAATTGGAAATGTTGGGGATAATAAGGTTTTATGACTTAGGAAAATGAAGCAGGAGAATGACTTAGAATTTCTGCCACTCTAATTATTTCCCCATAGCTGAAATTGTGTTCAAACAACCAAAGTGATTCCTGTGCACGTGTATATCACCATCTGGACCAAAAAGAACTTATTATTGTATAATATCCTTAACTTTACATGCTGGCAAAATAAAAACCCTACTGGAAAGGGAGATGCTGGATGTTCAAGCTGGCTTTAGAAAAGACTGAGAAATGCAAAATATTACTGCTGTGAAATTAGAGAGTCAAGGAATACCAAAAAAAAAGTCAGTCTGTGCTCCATTAAATAGAGAAGGCTTAATTGTGTCAATCATGCCAGTCTGTAGAATATGCTTAGTAAATGGGAACACTAGTACATCTCAATGCCCTCATGAGAAACCTATGACAAGACCGAATATTCTTCATTTATTTATTCTACCTATATGCTGAATATATACAGTATAAAGGAAAGCTAGATTAGAAGAAGATGAGCATGGTTTTACAATTGGAGGAAGAAACATCAATAACCTTCCAATAGGTGAAAATACAAAGGATCTCCAAGCTGTAGTAATAAAAAGAAGCACAGTGAACAAACAGGACTAAAAATATCATGTAAATATAAAGAAGCTCAAATTAAAAACATGTAGAACAACCAACCTTAGAATTGACAATGAAAATGTCAGAGATGTAGATAGCTTCTGCCTTTTAGGATCAATAATCAAAGGCACACACCGTCAAGAAATATGCCTCAGACTAGTACTTGGTAAAGTAAGCATGAAAGTCTGGGAAAATATATCTTCTTTACTTGTTTATATTCTATATTTTGCATCTTAATTGCTAAGCAGACTTAGTGTTGTTAAGATTGAGTTTCAGTTCTCAGAATTTTCTTCAACAGCCATGCAAGATGTAAATTTGAAAACTAGTCATCTGGAGGATAACTGAGAAATGGAACTTGGGGTATAGTTACTGAAAATGTTGTCCATTCTACTACCTTGTTTTTCTTCCCCAGTATCAACCCTACCAGATGCGGTGGCTCAGTAGCTATGATGCTGAGCTTCTCAATCAGAAATGTCGGCGGTTCGGCGGTTCAAATCCCTAGCGCTGCGTAACGGAGTGAGCTACTATTACTTGTCCCAGCTTCTGCCAACATAGAAGTTCGAAAGCATGTAAAAATGCCAGTAGAAAAATAGGGACCACTTTGGTGGGAAGGTAACAGCGTTCCATGAGTCTTCACCATATAGTCATGCCGGCTACATTACCACAGAGACATCATTGGATAGTGCTGGCTTTTCGGCTTTGAAACGGAAATGAGCACCGACCCCTAGAGTCGGGAACGACTAGCACATATGTGCGAGGGGAACCTTTACTATCAGCCCTACCAAGGAGACCAGACTAAGAAACCAGTACCATATAGGCCAGGACAATTTTTACTATAATAGCTTCAGTAACAAAATCTTACAAGCTGAATATGTGTTCCTCTTTTATTTTCATGTGAACTAGGGAAGGGCTTATCTGAGATGTTCTCTCAAATTAGTTTCTTAGCCTGGGCTCAAGTACCACTTATCTGATTGATTCCTGGGTCACAGCTCTTCCTTATGACCTTTAAGGTCATTTCCCAATGTTAGGTATGTCCAAAAAAAAAATCAACTTTCAATTTCCAAACATTAGGGGTGCTCAAAAGTTGTGACATGCGTTGGGGGTTGTAAATATAGTTTGGTTGCTTTAATATAATTTAGATGTGCTTGGTAAGCAACTATATAAATATCATAACTTTTTAACATTCTGTTTGTTCATTTGTCCTCCATATCTCAGTCCTCCTGTTTTTTGTCCAGATTAAATTAATGCTTTTCAACTTGGACTGTAAAAGTGGACAATGTGGACATGATCCCCAAATGTGCTCCAATCAACAGTAATGTAGTCCAACCATTAATTGCCAAGCAACCTGAAGAATTGGAAAAGAAAATTCTGTATTATTTTCCACATATATCCAGAGAAAATATAATTGCTTGAGAAACGCTTTTATCAAATCAATTTCAGTTTAGACTCATGCACGGAATTAATGGATATGTGCAACAAACATAATTTCAAATTAAAGTAGATGGAAATGTCTGTTGATGAATTCCAGATACAGGTAAAAAATGAATATCCACAGACATCCCCCTCCCCCCAAAGCTTCTGGTAATTCTCACAGTATTTTTAACATTTTATCTCTGTGAGCTTAGGTTTTCTGCTCTCACAAACATAACATTTGCAAAGTAGGATAATTAACAAAGATTGAGAAAGAGTGTGGTTGTCCAGCATTTTCCTAATATTAAAAGTCTCTGTAAATCTCATCAAGCCTAAATATCCTGCCAGATGGCAAAATAGTAATTTAACTCCAGTAAATTTCTTTTTGTTTGATTCTTTCTTAGTAACTTAAAATTAGAAATATACTGGTAATTTGTTTTCTTGTGAGTTTTGCTTTGTTTTTGTAGTTTTGTAGTCATTGTTTCTTATGGAAGGGGTTTGTTTTTCTTGGGATTATGTATTTTTTTTGTCATTTCTTTCTGTAAAATGTGACAAGAAATAATAATAAAAGTACTTATTAAATGTTTTTATACCAGTATAAATATACCAGTAGCACAAGTAAAGGTAATAATTAAGCAAAAAATTAAGCAAAAAAAACTTTCTTAGCTTAGTGTCACAGTTGCATTGTTATGGCGGCGTCACATGATGTATTGGGACTTTTCCTCCCTTCGCTAAACCGGACGTGGGTGTGGCCAGCATGTGACGCATTCGGCCCAGTGGCTGCGAGTTTGACAGCTCTGCTGTAGGCCCTTATAAGCTTCATTTCATGCCGTGATGGCTACAATATGCATGCTTGAAGTAACTGTACTAGTGGGAAATGAAACAGTATATGAGTATGAATTGCCCTCATTGAAACAATGTTGAAATTACCACAGATTCCACATACGGTCAGCATACAACTTCCTGTGTCACCTTTTAGGAAAGACAGTTATTCCTAGGCACTAAACTTGTGTTCTTCATGGGCTCTTAGAATCACCGTGCCTTTCTGTGTCTCTGCAGAGCCCACTTTGGAAATCTTTTAAATCTCAGAGAGAGCTTTCAAGATAAATATGCCTACAGAGTGTGGTGTCTACATATCCCTTCAGTTCGCCCCCAACCTCTGACCTAGCACTAAAGGGAACTTCCTGGCTTCTCTGAAAGGAGTAAGTTGAGGCAAATCGTTCGTATGTCTTCTACATTTATCAGTCTCATTCCAACCCAGCAACTAGCTAAAACTTGCCGCAGGGACATGAGACTTGGGTTTATATGCTTGTATATTTTTAAATCTTCATGGCATGGCCAAATTAATAATAATTTATTTAAACTCTAAACCAGGGTTTCTCAAACTGTGAGGTGACATGCCCATGAGGAATGTTTGTTACATTGTTACCATAAATCCAAAATTTTTCAAGAGTTTCTTTGTTTTCATTCTTCATTTCCATTTCTTTTGGTGTTTGGAATTTTTTGTTTGGTGGAGGGAATATACATTAAGCTAACAGTAAAGGGAGGTGTAATGGCAATTTTTTTTAGGAATCCCTGCTTTAAACTTAATGACAGTTGATTGAAATAAGCTATCAAGTTTGAGCTGGTTTTTGACAATCATATGAAAAACCCTTTTAGATGCAGAGAGTTGACCTGAACTCCCCTTGAACTGCCAGTAAAAAATAAATTCTTCAATTACTATATTTTTTTCTTTTATTCAAACCAGGATATTATAATTAATGGTTTCTAATGAAACAACTGTAAACCTAGTCTGTTAGGAATGAAATGCCCAATATATGAATGCCCCAAATGGTTATAAAGTGTGAAAAATGATCACAAGTCACATTTTTTCAGTGCCATTGTAACTTTGAATGGTCACTAAGTAAACTGTTTTAAGTCGAGGACTATCTGTACTAGTTTTTTGGCAACATACTATAAAACATAGGATTTGGTGGGATAGAAACCCAATCAGTTAATAAACAAAGTGAGCAATGTTTTGAACTGACTTGTAAAACTTGGAGAAGGTAGAGGAGGAAGTTCTGTTTAAATGTCCTTTTTTCATGCAGAATTAAACAGAGAGAGAGAGAGAGAGAGAGAGAGAGAGAGAGAGAGAGAGAGAGAGAGAGAGAGAGAGAGAGAGAGAGAGAGAGAAGTTAGAAAAAATGAGTGAAAAGAGATGGAGAAATCAAGGCTGCCTCTCACCTCATGTGGGGAAGGGAGGGAAGGAGGGGAAGGGAAGCTCCAGGACCCTCGTGTTGCAGATGGAAAAAGCTGATCTGCAAAATCCAACTTCCATCTTTAGAGACCTGGGAATGCAGAAGCCCATATCCCATGTTCCCCTGCCACCCTTTTGTTTTGTTCTCACTAATCCTCCTGCATTTCCTAATCCATTTGCATGCGCCGCCACTAACCAGTTGACTAACGGTTGACTAACGGTGGGAAGTTTAAACCAATGAAAGTTGCCTGACAGCAAGCCAGGGGAATCCCATAAAAGCGGGTTCCCCAAGGCCTGCCGGTAGTCCGGACATTACTATGAGCTGACGTCAATAAATGAGAGCTGACTGTTCACTGCGACTCGAGTCTACTTACTCTGTGCGATCTAACACTGGTGACAAAGGTGGGATCCCAGTAGACTACAGGAGAAAGGCACCTTGTGGCACCAGCTACCTTTTAGAATAAGCAACCTTCCGTGACTCCGCCATGGCTACCGGCCCGAGAAACTCCTCGCCTACACCGCACTTCAGACCCGAGGAAGATGACTGGGCCCCCTTGGTAGCTCGCAACGAGTTTTACCATCGACGACAATGAGCAGGCGAATCCGTGAACCTCCGAGAGATCGCCTCCCGCTGTGAATTCTTGAACGTCGCTGAGATGATGAGGGACCACCTCGTTCTGGGCATGCGGGACCTCAATTTACAAAAAAGACTCTTCGTGAGGCAAAACCTCACCTTCAGTGAAGTTGTCAACGAGGGTCAGGCCGCCGAATCGTCCGACCTCTCAGCTGCTGAACTGAGAAGAGCCTTGACCGCAGTTCACCGCACCCACCGGGAATGACCAACAAGGCCCTAGGAAACTGACTCCGACTGGGAGGACCGTGTAAACGAAGCCATCACCACACATACTCAGGCCAAAAGTCGAAAGCCTGGGAGGATGACCGAGAAGAGATCGAGTGTCCTGGGTGTCTCGGGAATCACACAGAACTCATTGCTGATTCCGAGATGCCACGTGCAGCCGCTGCCTTAAACGGGGCCACATCAGCAAGGCATGCAGAGCCACCCAGCCCAGCTCACGGAAACATCGCTCGTCTCTGCAATGCCACTCGTCTCCACATCGCCGCTCATCCCCACCTCGCCGATCCTTGCCACGCCGAAGAGTCCACCACATGATCGTAAGCCACGGCAACTCAACTGGAGCAAAAAAGTTCTTTGCGACAGTCACTATCAAGGGATGGCCATGCAAAATGGAGGTGGACACTGGATCGATCTACTTGATCATGTCCCAGGAGAGCTTAGAAAGGTTCCACCTGCACTCATCAAAAATAAACCTCGAGAAACAAGCCCTGAGACTCGTCGACTTCCAGGGTTACAAAATCCACGTACTGGGCTGAGTAAGGGTGTACATCACCTTCAAACAGTTCAAGGCCCTCCTGCCACTCACCATCATGGAAGGCCGTTGTCCCACCTTGCTGGGTGTCGAATGGCTCCAGCTGCTAGGACTCGGGTTCACCTGCCTCAACCAAATTCAGGGTGACGACTTTGACCGCCTGCTGGGCAAATTCCCTGATGTTTTCGATGGGACATTGGGTAAATATTGTGGAATGCCAATTTCCTTGAATTTAGACCCCAATGTCACCCCAATCCACCTCAAACCCCGGCGTGTCCCCTTTGCCTTACGTCCAAAGGTAGACGAGCAACTGGACAAGCTCCTCGCTCAAGGGGTCATTGAGCCAGTCGACCACACAAGGTGGGAGACGCCAATCATCTTGCCAGTGAAACCGGATGGCTCATATAAGGGCACCATTAACAAAGCGTTACAGCCCCATGCCTACCCAGTCCCCAAGGTACAGCACCTTCTGCACTCGTTGGGAGCTGGGAAGATTTTTGCTAAGCTTGATCTTGCCCAGGCATACCAACAACTGCCGGTGGATGCCGCCACCGCAGAGGCCCAAACGATAGTCATGCACCACGGGGCTTTCAAATGCAGCCGACTCCAATTTGGGGTAAGCGTGGCCCCAGACCTATTCCAGAGCGTGATGGAGCGGTTGCTACAGGGCATTCCAGGTGTGGTGCCTACTTCGACAATGTCCTTATCTCAGGCATGTCCCGAACGGAGCTGAAGGAGAGACTACGCACAGTCCTCCGCCGTTTCCAAGAAAAAGGCCTCAAGGTTAAGAAGGACAAATGCCAACTGGGGGTTCAGAGAGTTGAGTTTCTCGGGTTCTTGATAGATGGCCAGAGCATCCACCCCACAGAGAATAAGATCAAGGCCATCAAAGAGACCCCCACACCCAGAAACAAGACCGAGTTACAGGCGTTCTTAGGCCTTCTGAATTTTTATGCCATCTTTCTTAAACAGAAAGCTACTGTGGCTAACAGCTACACCGACTCTTGGGGAAGGCGACCATGTGGACCTGGAGCCAGACAGAAGGGTGGGCATTTGCAGTGGTAAAAGACCTGCTCACATCATCCAGTGTCCTCATCCAGCACTCAGAAACCTTTCCGCTCCAGCTCATGCATCGCTCCAGCGACGCATCACCCTTCGGCATCGGGGCAGTCCTAATCCACATCCTACCCAACGGCAAGGAGGCCCTGATTGCATATTACTCCAAAACGATGTCTCCAGTGGAACACAATTATAGCCAACTGGCAAAGAAGCCCTCGCCATCGTGGCTAGCATCAAACGCTTCCACGAATACATCTACAGTCGGCATTTTCAAATCATCAACGACCACAAACCATTACTTGGACTGCTGGCCGGGGATAAACAGACTCCCCAATTCCTGTCTCCACGCTTGATACAGTGGTTGATATTCCTTGCGGGATATGACTATGAACACATTCACAGGCCTGGGACCAGCATTAGCCACACAGACGCCCTCAGCCGCTGCCCAACCCCAGACCACATCATCGATCCCGCACCGCTATCCCACGTGCTCTTAGTGGACATCGAGCCCTCCAGCCCTGTCACCTCACGAGACTTCACCTAACACACCAAGAGGGACAAGTTGTTGGGAAAAGTTATGAACTGGGTGTTAAGGGGGTAGCCGCAAGAAGCGGAGAGAGAAGAGTACAAAACATTCTATACTAAAAGAACAGACCTCTCCGTATTCAAGGACTGTGTACTATGGGGGGAGAGGGTTGTGATTCTCCGCTCACTGCACCGGAAGGTGATTGAGACGTTGCATGTGGGGCACCCGGGGATCGTGCGTATGTAAGCTCTGGCCCGAATTTACTTATGGTGGCCCCAATTGGACAAAGATATTAACGAGTGGGTCACCACATGTGAACCTTGCCAGGAATCCTGATCAGCTGTACTGAAAGCGACCACTTTAGAGTGGGAGATTCCACGAGCGCTCTGGTCCTGGCTCCACGTTGATTTCGCGGGCCCAGTGGGGGGACCAATTCTTCTTGATCACCATGGACGCATACTCCAAGTGGCTGGAAGTCATTCCCATGCCCTCTACTACTACGGGCTCCACCATCCAAGCACTACGAGGACTGTTTGCGACCCACAGCTTACCAGACGTCCTGGTTACTGATAACGTGCTGCAACTGACCGCCAAAGTAATGGAGCAGTTCCTGGCAGGCCTGGGCATCTGACACACACTGATTGCACCTTACAGCCCCCAAACCAATGGGCGGGCGGAACGGATGGTAAGGCTCACCAAGGAGGTGCTCACATGGATGGGCTCTGGAGTACGGCGGGAGCGACTTGACCAGTTCCTCCTATTCCAACACATCATGCCATGAGCCGCCACGCGACGGAGCCCAGCAGAGATGCTGATGGGCTGCAAGCTGAGATCGCGTTTGGATCGCCTACACCCAAGCTACCAAACGGAGATGCCACCGGAATCCCACAAGGTAACCCGGGCCCTGAAGGAGGGAGACCTCGTGTATGCCTTAAACCATGTGGGGGAGCCGAAGTGGGTAAAAGCCACCGTCATCGCCCTCATAGGGCCAAGGCCGTACAAAGTACAACTGGGGGACAATCAGGTGTGGCACCAGTATATCAACCAGCTGCAGAGCTGAGCCGGGGACACCGGCATCCGGCGAGAAGGTGGGCCCCAGGAAATGGACGAACCGGTCTCTGACCACGAGGATTATTATATGCCGTTGGTGATAGCCCGCGCTCAGCCAGCCTGGGAGGCCGCTGCGGTCCAGCCCAGCGTTGTGGCAACTGAATGGTTGCCCGGCGGAGGATCTCCTGAGCCAGGGGCCGAGCCACTGGCCGCGATACCACGAAGATCGAACTGAGCGCACCAACAGCCCATGTATTTGCAGGATTATGTCACTTAATTCAATCATGGACTATAGAAGGAACTATGGGGGGAGGGGTGTTGTGTTCTCATTAATTCTCCTTCCATTTCCTAATCCATTTGCATGTGCTGCCGCTGGTTGATTGACTAGCGGCGGGAAATTTAAACCAATGAAAGTTGCCTGCCAGCAAGCCAGGGGAATCCTGTAAAAGCGGGTTCCCCAGGGCCTGCCGGCAGTCCAGATATTACTATGAGCTGACGCTAATAAACGAGAGCTGACTGTTCACTGTGACTCAAGTCTACTTACTCTGCGTGATCCAACAAAAGGAGGGTCCCAATCCAAGGCAGAGGAGGAAGAGTTGAGCTTTACTGCAATCACTGGGGATTATGACACAGCCTTCAGTGAAGCCCTTGAAAATCCCTCTGAGCAGGAGAGAAGGAAGGAGACCGAGTCCTTGGAAGCAACCCAGGAATTCTGGATCTTTCATCTCGGAC
>JANHFT010000578.1:18674-33096 GCA_032467955.1 Pseudoxenodon macrops | reverse complement strand
AGTCCTCAACTACATCAGTTCATTTAGTGATTGTTCGAAGTTACAATGGCACTGAAAAAAGTAACTTACAACTGTTTTCCACACTTAAAACCGTTGTAGCATCCCCATGGTCACGCAATCAAAATTCAGACGCTTGGCAACTGAGGGCTCAATTGTGATTGTAAGTCAAAAACTATACTATTCTGATCCCAAAACAACTA
Organism: Pseudoxenodon macrops; assembly: GCA_032467955.1. Classification (NCBI taxonomy): domain Eukaryota; kingdom Metazoa; phylum Chordata; class Lepidosauria; order Squamata; family Pseudoxenodontidae; genus Pseudoxenodon; species Pseudoxenodon macrops. The sequence continues at coordinate 32,896 of JANHFT010000578.1, read as the reverse complement.
AGAGAAATCAAGGCTTGTTACTAGTTACTTGGATACAAAATCACCAAGACGTTCCAGAGTTTCAGGCAAACATGGAAGATGTCATACCACTTATATATGGTTGCCCAGAATTTTATGTGGCCATATGAATTTAGTCACCATTAGCTGAATCTGATTGAAGTTTTAATGTCACCACAAAAGCGTCATTTAAAGAGGCAATTATTACGCCTTTTAGCATGTGTTACATCTCTCAGATTGGCAACTGCTAAAGTGACATGTAAACTTGATTAAGCAAGATGGTTTAGAAAATTCTGGCCTTTCTAATTCGCACAGCCCCTGGAAGAAGGTCATTATCTGAAAACTCCCTGTTTTCAGTTTGAAAATCGCTCAGTAAGCTCATAAACAGTGTTCATTTAGAAATCGTTAGGGTTAATTGTTAGAGTTGCTGTGATTTTTGTGTGTGCTATGAACTTATATCTTGTCTGAGGATGGCATCCTTGTAGACACTTACTATTCAAACTGGGAGCTTTTGATGGCATATCTGAATATTACATCCCATTTCCTTTACTATTTAGCATCTTAAAACACCATTCCAAGGAATGAATTGGGAGTTTGGTGCTGGGAAATATCAATATGTGGATGATGTCCCAAATTAGTTCTCCTGAAAGCCTGTCTCTAAGTGATAATGGGCTGAATGATAGTTGATAAACTGAAATGGAATTTAAACAAGATTGAACTGTTTGCTGAGTGTGGAGGGTAATAAATTTAGAGACATGGTAGATATTTTGTTCTAGATGGAGCTATTTTTCTGCAGATGGAAAAATTATGCAGTTTTGAACTGTTTCTTCATTCAAGACTTGCTATGTATCTCAGATTAAACCATTGGTTAGAGCTGCTTTTTCAGCTGATATATCAGATATACTGGTTTATTTAAAAAATGATGCTAGAATAACAGCGCATAATCTTTAAGGTAATAACCATAATGTACTAAATGCTAGATTGTTTTTATATGTAGTTTAGAAAAATATAATACTACTGGTAGCATAGGAATGCAGTGTAGAAATAATATATGTATATGATACAAAACAAATTTGTTTCCATTTTTTCATCTGTTTAATTTGCAGCTGTGTGATGATTATAGCGTGATTGGTCGTTCATTATTTAAAAAAGAAACAAATATCCAAATGTTTGTGGGTTTGAAGGTTAAGCTATCTACAGGAGAAGAAGGTGTAATAGAAGGAGGCTTTGGACAAAGTGGAAAATTTAAAGTCCGTATTTTGGGTAAGTATTTATTTTTGTCATTTTTCTACATTGAGGAGAAGGAATTTAGATTCCTATGCATGTTGGAATATAATATAGTATGTGATAGCATGTGATTCAGAGATGGGCCTTTTTTGTGCTGTTTTCTGGTGCTCCTGTGCCCATGAAGACCAGCTGGCCGGCACGCATGTGCACATCGGAAACCAGAAGAGCAGCTGGTGACGGCATGCGTGCCCACAGAGAGGGCTCTGTGTGCCACCTCTGGCATGCATGGTTCACCATCACGGACCTATGCTTTATACACTACTATAATCTGTTTTTTCTCTGTAAAAACTTAAAATTATATGTATGAACTGTGTTCAAATAAAAGTGCAACATTCTGGAACATCAACATATGGGTTTGATTATTTTTCCAATCAATTAGAAAACAAATAATGGAATCTCTTAGGTAAATATAAAATCATCTTAAAATTACTTAATAAATGTAATACCGTTAGTTCCTGAAATGCTAAAGTAATATTGAGAACATAGGCAATATTTTGCAACAAGTGTCATTTTGCCAAGCAGATTCAAATATAAGCACAAGATGCTGATTAGCGCATTGATAATAAATGGGCATTGCTAAGGCATTTTAATTTTTTATACTGTATATTTATTAAATTATTTCTTTTGCTATGTCAATCAGATATGTAGATAAGCTCTCTTTTTGAGGATCTCAGTGTCATTCAATTATGACATTCTCAGTCTTTCTTTCCTTGTGACTTATTTACTTTTCCTTCATATATTTGTTTCATAATTTAAGAGCATAACAGTTTGCTCCTGAATTGGACCCCTGGCCCATTCTCTTTCATTCTCTAGATTACCAGATCACTTCAATTGTATTTCTTTTGTGTTGGATCACTCACTTTTATGTTCATTACACATTTATTCTTGAAAATGTTTTTGTTTTCTCAGATTAATTTATTGAACAATTTGCCCTTATTGCATTCAACTTCCCTGAACTATTCACTACCTTTCTGTCAGTTTTTTGCATGTCCTCTCCATTCATTGCCCCATCGTTAGTAAACATTCTATCAATATAAATTCATCTATTTGCTCTAGTTTTGGGTATGCATGAATAAATGCACTGCACTGTTCATAACAATAATACTTAGTTTTTAATACTTTACCATGTTTCTTGTCCTGCTTTATAATCTAACATATTTGCAAAGTGAGATGGGCAACATATAAATTTAATAAATAAATAAATATGGATATTTGTTGTATTCTTTATTAGCAACCAGACATCATCTGCAAATAAATGGACATGCTTATTCATATCCTGACTAATATACCTCAAACTTTTGTGATAATTAGGTTGAATTTTAAATTAATGTCAAATTGTTTTAAAAACTAAAAGAAATTTCTTTTGACTTTAAGATACATCTAATATAGTAACAGAAAATAATTTATTATAACGTAATATGTTATAATAAATGCTTTCAGTTTCCTTGATGATGGAAACTTAATTTAGTAATCAATATATTAATTCTCAGAACTTGGGTTTTCATACTGTTGCAACATGTTAGTCTGAAATTCATGCAATATTGTTTTCAGAAAAATATTAAAAGAAGTCTATAATACAGAAAATATTAATGCATCTAGTATTATGGATACTTAGCAATGGGAGATAATTATTATACAACATTGCAATGACAAATCTATACCTAGCTTGTAACAGTTGTTGATATATGTTTTTGTCGACATTTGTACTGATATTCTTTTAATTGGGCAGCAAGAAAGAGGATAGCTTATTTTATGTGGGAGATAACCTTTAGGAATTTCAATTAATAAGGAGATTTAACATTCCAGTCAGTGAGCTGTGCAGTTTTATGTAGATTATGAGAATTAACATATAAACGTACTTTGGTTTTAATAAAGAAATTTTATATTGGCAGTTAATGTCTTGTTCAGTAGAACTTTAGTCAAAACAAATATTTTTCAAATAACAGAAACAATAATGTTGTATTTGAGTTTTATTATATTGGAGGTGGCATGTTCTCCTATCAAATGATCCTTGACATTATCTGGTAATGTACTATGATTGCCTCTATAACTTATAGAAAGTTATATATAACTTTCCTCCTCTTCTCTCATCTCCTCCTCATTTTGGTAGGATTGTTCAATATTACATTAGAGGTTAAACAATAAATATACATTTGCCTTTCTCCTTTCATTAAATGGCTTGTGAAATAAATAATAATTTTGTACAACAAATTTCTTCCCATCCATTTTCTTGCTGAAAACAGGCTTTGGTGTTCTTCTCCCCATTTTGTTGCAATGGCAACAGGAATAAGACAGTTTGTAGAATCAAAACATTATGCTCTGAGGAAAATAAAAAGCAGGTTAAGAAGATTGCTAAATGTCTGTTTCTTTAAGAGCAACCAACATTTCATACAGAGAATAGTAATGTGTTTGATGTTGTTTAAGTCAAATATAGTTCACATTCCACTGTTAGACCAGTGTTGCTTTTTTATATGTATCCTGTTTGTGGGTTTTTAAAAAAGTTCTTTAATAAGTGTAACTAGTCTTATTCCCTTTTCTGTTTGTCTTTGTATCTCTTTTGTTTTTGTTTTTTATATAACAGTTAAGTTTCATAAAAATGTACTCATGTAGCCATTAAAAACTAGCTTAGGAAATTCTTAAGGACTCCTGAAGGTACTAAGGATGCCTATGTACCGGTAATACACCTTTATTTCTGAGGCAACGGGAAAGTTTAATTTGTTGGAAGTGACCTAATGGTAAGAGATACAAAAACAAAAACCACCTGGATATATGTGTGTATGTATTTGTCTTGGAGTCAGTTGAAAAAAAGAAAGAAAGAAAGAAAGAAAGAAAGAAAGAAAGAAAGAAAGAAAGAAAGAAAGAGAAATAAATAAATAAATAAATAAATAAATTGAGGCAATATGAATAAATTACTTATTATATGTGAATAGAATGCACAAAAAGGAAGCAAAAAAACCAGAAGGAATCCGATAGTACCTTTTACAACTAACAGATTTATTAAAAGGCACATGTTTATGAAAGCCTATACTTTTTAATAAAACTTGCTACTTGAAAAAGGTGTTAACTGAACTCCTTTTTTTTGCCACCATAGACTACCACAGCTTTCCTTCTACAGTGTCTGTAAAAATAAAAAGTTATATTCAACTTGTTATGAAGGTGTTTTGGATAATTAGTCCTAATAATATTAGGACTATATTTACTTTCAGATAGCCTATTCACATAGTCTGATTGTAATCCTAAATATGCTTTCCTGGGTGAGTCCTATTTTATTTTACAGAGTTTATTTCTGAGTGGACATATATTCTAAAACTTGCATTTTCAAAATACTGGAATTAATGCTGGAAAGAGAAATTTTGTACTGTGTGAGCAATGTCTGGCAATTTTAAAAATTTGCAGAGAATTGAATAGATCCTTTGGTTGTCAAAGAATGTCTTTGGCTTCCTGCTTTTTCTTTATGTTATTTCCTATTTCTTCTGCTTTCTTCTTAACATGCAACATCCATGTAATTGTGCCTAAGAAAAGGAAAAGAGGACTAGAAAAAGGTTGAAAGGACTAAAATTGTTTTCTTTTTGAAAGATAAAAATAGGTATAGACAAAATACATGGTGAGAAACTCTGAATGTTAAAATTAGACACTATTATGCATATACAAATTCAGTCATCCAAAAAATATAACAACATTCACTTTGATGCACAAGTAAGTTCGTAGAGCAAGCTTTTCATAGCCAGTGTGTATAATAACATTCATAATTTGAAATAATTGTATTCATTTAGACTTTCCAGTAGCTTCTTCTCTTTCAGTTTTGCAGTAATCTTCAACATGCTTAATCAGAGACAAGACTCAGTTCTGTGCAAATGTCTGTCCAGCCAGGAGGAAGATAAATGTTTGGATGGGGGGGAAAATATGTTATTTGTGCTTCTCTTATGGAGCAATTGAGAAACAGATCCCTCTCTTTGTAGTTAAGAAATTAATAATTAATTATTACAATATCTTATTGTATCAATTACTGCTATTTGCCATAGAATGATTGCATATTTTATCTAAATTGATACACACACACACACACACACACACACTTTTCTTTATGTTTCGATTTTGTTATACTAGATAATTCCCAGGTTTCAAGCTGGTTTTCATTGTCCTGAAATGGACCTAATCAGGTAGCTGTTAGGAAAAGATTTGTCCTTCCTGTTGCTCTGTGGCCCTTTTGTCTGCAGGGGTTTTCTCTACTCTTTCTGAGCTGAATAATGAGATATTGCTGTGTTGTTTCAAGCCAGCAGTGTTTTTCATTCAGAAGAAGCCATGCATATCCAACATACTCTTAACTATTCTGTGAATGCTTCTGAGTTAGTTTGACTTTAAACATAAAACATCTTTCTTTTACTGTGTAAGAACAAATGAGATGCACTGAGAGGAATATCAGCTATGGGTTGGTATTAATTTCAGTAGTGTCTAGGGCATTTTCTGAGGGGAGCTAGACAAACCAAAAATATGGTTACTTTTCATGGTGTATTATCTTTGATTTTCCAATGCTACATTTTGTTTGCACATTTACTTTCTCTCAATAAGGTAGTATTACGGTTATTTTGTTCAATCTTTAAAAAGTTAAAGATTTAAACTTTAACTCTTTTTAAAACAAAAATGTTTGCCATTGCTCTCAACATGAAATACGCACACACACAGATGGGGAGGCTATTTTGCTTCTAGACTCAAGATAGAGGTATGATTTTTCAAAGTAAACTTACTCTAAAGTGGTAAAAGAAACATTTATTCAGAAATAGTTTGTTCAGCCCTGATTTCTGAGATTAGGTATTTTATAAACAAAAGTGTAGCTGAGGATTTTTCTTCTGATGGAGAACACTTTTACTAGGCATCATGGTCTTTGGAGTTCATTTGCATAGCCTAACTAAAATTTTCTGCTAAGAAAAGCTATCTTTATCAAAGTTTACCTTTTTCTGAATGCTTCTTCATTATCCCATGTTCAGTATGTTCAACAGAAATATAGGCCTCTGGGGACTTAATAGAGCTCAGACTCTTGCCCATTGCTAAAATTTAGAATCATTGCTCTTAAGAATGCTTTTTAAAAAAAAATGCTTAATAGATGGTATAATCTCTAGATGGATCTAGTTATAGAAAATATGCAGTTCAAACACATTCAGCAACACTTGCTATCTGGAAAGGCAATTATGGGGGAAAATGGAAGCAGATCACTTACATTTTGAGCCCATGTGTGTGCATTTACATGCATGAGAACAAGCTATTTAGCATCTATAAATCCAAAAGGAGTTGCTTTAAACATCAGGAATGTAAATGCACATGTGTGTTTTCTGCTGTTTTTTAAAGTACTCCAACTGCTGCCTAAAAAATGAAGATTCTTAGATTGTATCTAATATTGTCTTGCTGACTTTTTGTATGTGCACAGTCCTTATATGTGTGCAGTTGTACCTTATACCTTGGTTTCCTTTAGTATTTTGTCAGGGAAAAACCCTGCAGAACTGATTAGACGACTGCTAAGATTAATGCCATAAAGGAATGCAGAGGCATAACAGCTTACTTATTCATGTACTTCTAGCATTGATGAGATGAAAAGGAGTAGAAGATACAGTACATGCAAATACTTGCCTGGCTGATTACCGGCTACTGCTATCTTTCTATTCATCTATTAACCCAAGAGGACATCTGATAACTAACCAGATATCTGACCTCCCTTATACTACTTGGAGGATCCTGAGTAGGTTGAGAGTTACATTGTCTAAATATAAAACCAATATGCTCAAGTGGAGGCTCTTATTGGATAACAACATGCTATGTTCATGTGGTGACACAGAGCGTAGCCCAGTGATGGCGAACCTATGGCACGCGTGCTATGTCTGACGGCATGCGAGGCGTTGCCCTGTCAGCTCCAGCACGCTTGTGCGCGCTGGCCAGCTGATTTTCGGCCTTGATTTTTGACCGTTTTTTAACCCTCCGGAGACTTGAAGATGCTTCCCTGAAGCCTCTTTAGGCTTGAGGACACTTCCCTGAAGCCTCCGGAGGATGAAAAACGCCCCAACGTGCAAATCGGAAGTCACTTCCGGTTTGCCCGTAGGGCCATTTTTCCCCCTCAGGAGGTTTGAGGACGCTTCCAGGAAGCCTCCGGAGGGGGGAAAATGGCCCAACGGGCAAGTCACTTCCGGGAAGTGTCCTTAAGCCTCCAGAGGGTAAAAACGGCGCAACAGGCAAACTGGAAGTCGTTTCCTGAATTTCCGGTTTGCCTGTAGGGCTGTTTTTCGCCTTCAGGAGACTTCCCTGAAGCCTCTGGAGGGTGAAAAACAGCCCAATGGGCAAACCGGAAATCCTGTTGGGCCGTTTTTCATCCTCTGGAAGGTTCAGCGAAGCCTCCTGAACCCTTTGAAGGGCAAAAAATGGCCGAATGGGTGGGTGGGGGCTTGCACAGTGGAGTGTGCGTGGGGGAGGGTTGTGTGTCAGCACGCGTGTGTGCACTAGCACGCACGCTCCCATTTTTGGCACGCAAGAAAAAAAGGTTAGCCATCACTGGCCTAGCCGATCTGTTGATATGTCGGCTACTACCAGAGACATGTACCAATAATGACTTATTTTTGGCTAACGACAAAACCAAGAAGGTGGCTTCATTCTGCCAGTTTAAAATTTGATCTAGAAGTGGAAGAAGATGAAGATCTGGTAACTAGAAGTTTAAAGACTTGGTATGCCAATGACTTCAATCTGAATTATTTCTATATCCAGATAATTCAATTGTCAGAGTACCAAGAAATACTAATATTTATTTTGGTTTTGAACAAAGATGTAGGACTGTTCTTATAAGTCAATAAATCATGAGTCAATAAATCAGAAGAAAACATTTAGAATGGAGATGTTGAAGCCCATGGCAGTTATTCGGCTTAGAAATCTGTCTTATAACCATTTGGGCATCTCACAGAAATTTCCAGCAATTTTCTTACAGTCTGTCACAGTACAATTTAAAATGTATGCCTTTCTTTTTTTCAAACTCCTGAGTTTACATCAAATTGATCATTGCTGTAAAATTTAGAATGCTTACTGGGTGCAGTAGAAGAAGAAATTATGTATTATATACCATAAACTTCACTGTCAACCAAAACAAATGCTTTTTAACCCAATTTTGAATCCTTCTGGTTGTCTTTGAGAACTGATTTTGAAAGTTGTTTTCCAGTAGATGATTATCTTGTCTGAGAAAATAGATTAAACTTGATTATTTTTACCAGTTTGCTACTTCCATCCGAATAGGGGAATTTTTGTCCGGATCTAGCTTTTATCCCAAAGGTTAATGTTGTATGTCACGGTCACAGGTTATCTTTTTTTATACCAATACATAATTAGACCAGTTTTTATACCAATTCTTTTGTGTTCAATATTTATTTGGGTCTTAGGACTAATGTTCATGAAGTCTTCAAACATCAATTGGTCTAATTATGTATTTGTATCCTATATTATGGGACACAGGAAAGATGTATGACATAAGCAGATGAATCAGGTAACCCATAATTCTAAATACCCATTTCAAAAGTCATGTGGTTCCATAGGATATTATGAAACATTCAAGTTTTTGCAGCTTTGGATGCTAATACCCTACTCAAGACTTCAGATAAAGGTGTCACTTGATCCAAGAATTACACATCCATTCATAGGTTTCCCCATTATTTGCCCCTATTTTCTATGCATTTTGATGGGAAATTACTAAAATTCTATCATACTCTTATAATTAGCTTTCCCAAGTGAAGTCATATTCTGTAAATGAGATATAGAAATCTATTTTGGACTGCTTTCTCAAAGAGGACAAGAAAGACTTTTCCATATGGGTTTACTCTGTTGAGCAGAGACCCCAGCAAGTTGATTTTTCTGTTTTATTACTGCTCAATGGATCATACAATTTGATTTTTTAAACATAATTTTATATAGGAAAAAAAATGTTTTGAAGACAAAGAAGTACATAATTGTGTTAATGTGGGTGAAGACGCATGTTATAATTAGAGAGTTCTATATGAAGGAAATGCTATTGAGATTTTTAATCAATTGTTGATCTGCTGCCAAATCAATAGCAACAGGTAAGTTGATCTTTCTACGCACAATTAATAGCATATGGGGGTTTCTAAGGTCAATGAGACAGTGCAATTTCAGTTAAGTAGAATTAGGTTGTTCTGGTTCTCCAGAGATGAGTTGACATGTTCAAAGAATCCAACAGAGAATGGCTTATCACTGAAATTTTGTGAGACTTCCTACTGTTTGCAATTTTTGCTTGTGTGTTGCAATAAGACAGGATAATCTTAGCCTTTAGGGCAAATGGAATTTAGGTGAGTTTCCTAGCATCTTGCCTTCCATTTATTTGAAGAAAAATCAGAACCAGTGGCCAATATAGGTTTGCTATGTTGATCTGAAGCGGAAGCTGGGCTGGATTTCAGCAAGAAATGAATGAAAAATTCCAAGGGCAAATTGCTGTAACTGTAAGTCAGTAAATTGTATTTTATTTAAAAAGGTGGAGATAAACATTGTTTGTTCTTTTATCATTCCCATTCTCTTTACTCTCTGGAAATAAACAAAAATGAAAATCCTTAAGATTGTATTTGAAGCATAAACCCTTTCTTTTGCTGCATTATAGACAAAAGCCATCAGAGGGTGATAACCAGGGATGCATCACTTTCCTTTTATGAATCTTTTTTGAACAAATTAAACTATGGAAGGATAATACGGGGAAATCTGGATTATATTGATTATGGTAGCACTCACCCAAAGAAAAAAAAACCCTCTGCCTTCTAGTAAAAGGCAAAATATTTATACGATCTGAAGAGAAGCCAGAGTCTTGTGCTCACTTCAGCAGCACATATAATAAAAATGTCTGTCTTATAAGTATATGGTGGGTTGGCTTTATAACATCTTCAGGTGATTAGCTGACTTGATTTCCACATCAAGACTTGTTTTCTTGATTTCTGGATCAAGGTTAGTTTTTGTGCTCTTCAAACAGATGCATGTTTGTTTTGGAATACCAAGCTGCTCTGCTGTTTTAGGAAACCCAGAGAGTTTCCTAAAACTGGAAAATTTTGTGAAATAAGTATATCTTATTTTTCTCTAGCAGCATTTAGGTCTTAGATACAGGAGGTGTATAATCTGAGTTTCCTTCTATGTTGACATGTCTATGTTTCTCTGTGTTATTTCTTCATAGCTAGGAAAATAATGTTTGCTGCCTCTTTCATCCAATCCTTGCTTACTCAGAGATAACTACTGTATTGACCATATTGAGAACTGATTAATATAACTATGATAATTTTAAATTAACTTTCTCTAGAAAAACATGGCTTTTAAAGCAATTCAGCTTGCTTTAAATTAGCCATCATTAACCAGTGGGGAGGAGAGGGATTCTCCCAAAAGCAAATAAACTGTGTAAGCCAAAAGCATAAATGAAAATGTATTAAATTCTCTGTATTGTTCAAGAGAAGAACTTTACATAAAAGAGTATGTAGACTAGCATACTAGCACGTAGACTTATATACTGCTTCATAGTGCTTTTACAGCCCTCTCTAAGCGGTTTCCAGAGTCAGCCTTTTGCCCCCAACAATATGGGTCCTCATTTTATTGACCTTGGAAGGATGATAGGCTGAGTCAACCTTGAGTCAGTCAGAACTGAACTTCTGGCAGTGAGCAGTGAGTTAGCCTGCAATTCTGCATTCTAAGCGTTGCGCCACCATAAGAATAATAATGGACTTCTCTCCAAAATGTTTGGTAAGTACTAAAAACACAGCTAGAAAGTCTGTGGCAAATCTACAAAAATACCATTAACTGACCAGCAATGTATTTAAGAAATAATGTCAAGAGCAAAAAATACTTTTTTTAGGAAATGAAAAGCTTGCTTAAATGATACGAATAAGAAAAAAAATTGCAAACAAAACAATATGGTAGGTGGAGTAGTTTTTGAAGAGTATGTTGTTTATGACATTAAAGCAGCTAGTTATAGTTTAAAAATTGTTATATCAGAAACAGGAAAATAGCTGGGGGAGAACTTGAAGCACTATATGACAAAGAGGAGAAAGAGATTGCAAAGAAGCTAAATTAATCCCTTAATATCCATCTTTACTGCAGATACCTTTCAGTGTAGGTATTGTTGCATGAACTGTTATTTTCAGGAGCAGAGATTAAGGAGCTGAGGTGTAACGGGGCATGGATGTAAAAGACAGGATGTGATTGCTTGGGCCTCCCGGATGCTCATGAGAGGGCTTCAGATTTTTCTTTTACAATCTTGTGGCACCTTCCCCACAACTCCACTAGCACAGTTTTACTAGAAAGAAATGGCACAGTCTTCCTCTATAGCTTTTGTTGGTGAAAGTATATGTTTCAGGCTAGGTCCTTCTCAAAATGAATATTGACTGGTTCAATAACAATTCTAAACCTTTTATATGTAGCCAAGTCAGACATTAGAAGACAGTTGAATACGATAAGAGAAAAGAAATGAACAGTTGTTCTGAACAGGTTGATCTCAGTCAGCTGCTCCTGCTAGTAAAGGATCTAAGCACAACCACAGAACATACTTATATAGCTTATATCAACTCATACTTATATCAGTCCATAAAATACAACATAATCAGTACTTCAAGTACCTTCACCGACTACAGCTTACTATCCAAATTGCTAGCTCCAAACCCTGTTGTGCTAGCTGTGTTTTACTCATACTGGCTTCCAGTCAACATAGGAGAAGATTCATTGATTGATCATGTGCCATCAAGTTGCTGTCAGTTTTTAGTGACCCCATAGCTAGACTTTTTCCACGACAATTGGAAAAGAGAAAACATCAAATAAAAACAAAAGGCAAAGGCAAAATGTCTTCCATTTGTGTAAAACTTGCCTAAGAGCATGTATTCACTCTCTTGACTGACTCCTTATATTTAATTTCCTGGAGCTTTAATTTTCTGTTCCTATTACCTTCACAGGTCACTGCTATTTTTTTATTCTTTCAGCATCTGGACCTGTTGAAGTGGGATTTCTCTGTATTCACTGCTTGTTGCAAATCACATGTTCAATGATAGCCTCCCTTCCATTGACATCTTATATCAATTTTATCTTGTTCCATACCAATATGAAATGTTGTACCATATTTTTCTGAACTTTTCTTTATTTTGGTAATAGACAGTAGGATTTCTCAAATTCAACCCTCATTTGTTATCTCCAGCTGCTGGCAATATTTTCCCTAATATCCTCACAAACTATTTCATTTTAAAGCAACATCTTCATAGACAAGTGGAAGGTAATAGAACATACTAACTTATATAGAAAACATTTTGTTCAAAATCTTCATTTTAGCAGAGATTGAAGGTAACATTACTGAATTTCTTTCACTCTTCAGTATAGTTGAATGTCCTGCATAAAGTTAGCAAGAAAATCTTTGAGAACGTATTGGTATCTAATATATGCACACATAACTATGTGTATGCATATGTGATTGTGCCACATTTATTGAAGTGAGGGTCTTTCCAAGATTGGTCTCAGCTATGCTTAGATAGCTAAAGTCAGCAAGCTGGTCATTGCTTATGAATTTGCCTATTTGTGATTCTTTAAATAAAAATCATGATGTACAGAACTTTGAAGTTGCAATAACAATATGCCGTAAGAATGGCTGTACCTCTCCTGTATGTATTCTGCCCTTTCTTTCATTAAAAATATCAAGTGTGAAGCTAAGATCCCTCAAATCTAATGATGGACTTGATTTATGGAGGACTGTTTGAAACCTGTGTGATTTAATAACCGTCTATGTCTCCTACACTTCTTGGGCAAAAGTTCAGTTTTGAAAGCAAGTTGCTGTGCTTAAGGTTATTAGTGCAGTTGGGGGCATAGGTTGCAGATTTTCTTCTATTTCTCTTTTACAAACACGGCAAAGAAGAAAATAAAGAAAAAGCTCCTATCTGTGAGCAATCTAGGGTAGGGTTTTCTAGTCCAACCCCACCAAAGAGTTTTAATTGGAGCTGTCTGAGCCAGCCTTAATACAATTTAGTTATCGCCAAGCAGAAGGATTTTATTTATGGAACAGGCCTCTCCAGAACTTCCTTCGACCTCTGAGAAACTGTGAATTTGAGAGAGCTGTTTCAGCCAGCATGCCAGGTTGGTGTATGCATTTCTTTAATAAGGCAGGGATTGATGTCTCTTACAGTGCAGAGGTTAGGTAAACAAGAGCCCCGTGCTTCACTGGTTTCCATGTTCAGTTACTTGTCTGTAGGGATCTCAAAAGGTTAGGTTAAACTCCCTTACAACTTACAATTCAAGGTAAACTCCCAGCATTTTTGTTTAGGAAGGTTTAAATGCTAATTACAATGATCAAACAGACTTTAAAGATTTAAATATATAAGCATTCGTCTTCTGGTGTAACAGTTTCTTCTGGGAGCAGGGTGTTCTTAAAAAACACACTATGTAGATGATATTGTTGATTCAAAGTCCCCATTCCTCAACAATATCTCTGAATCCATTTCAAGTTGCTTCTCTTGTTAAGTCTCCGATATAGAAAATGTATTTTTCTTTCCCATGAAAATGCATTTATTTTTTAAAATTAATTTCAAAGTATTAATATTGAAAATTAAATATTCCAAAAATTTCCAACCCTTCCTTAATACATTTAAGCTTTTTTTAACAGCCAAAACTTTTGTCTTGCTTTTTGCTGTTTATTTTGAATTCCTAAAGCTTATGAAGATACAGTTTCGTTCTTTTTTTTATATTAAGGATTGAAGGCATTAACCTGCTGTTTCCAGCCTTGTCATTTTGAAGGTGTCTAGCGTCTTTAAAGCAGTCAGGCAATTTCCAAAGCTTCCTTAGCAAAGGAAGTATGAACTTAATGTTCTTTTATAGAGAATAGGATAGAATAGAATAGAATAGAATAGAATTCTTTATTAGCCAAGTGTGATTGGACACACAAGGAATTTGTCTTTGGT
>JANHFT010000575.1:0-12990 GCA_032467955.1 Pseudoxenodon macrops | reverse complement strand
AGTGGTTCTGAGATGACATCTGCTAGCTCCTTTAGGACTCTGGGATGTAATCCATCCGGTCCTGGTGATTTGTATTCTATTCTATTGCACCCTTTGGAAGGGCCTTCCCTCAGCTCCACCTGGACGGAAGCCCCGTCTGCACAGCCCTGATACATTTGGCTTTCCAGGAAGGAAGGAAGGTGGGTGGCTGCCTGCAGTGCTTGCTAGTGACAGCTGCCCTTGGATCTCAGGGCGTGAAGTAAGGGGCTTGCCAGAGGAGCTCAGAGGAGGGAAGGGAAAAGGTTGGAGGCAGCCAGAGAGGAAAAGCCAAGAAGGACAGAGGTGGCTGATCGATTTCTGCTGCTACTGGTGGTTCCATTGTGTGTCCATTGTGTGTAGACGCTGCATTACTCCTGCTGGCCTGACTGAGGCAATTTCAGGGGACATACAAGGAAGCCCCTTCCAGGTAACTGACAAATATCTCACTGGGAGAACAAAGCAGGTTGTGACAGGAGACTTTGGGGGAGGCATCTGTCTGTTCACTGATCCGTATGGCTGCCCATCTCAAATGTATAATATTGGATAGCTAGCAATATTAAAAAGTAAATAAAACAGCAAATACAAACACAAAAAGTTAAAAGACACAACAGCTTGGAAAAACCACAAAACAGGCATTAATGGAACCAAGAAATAGGCTTTTGTTGTGTTCTACCTAATCCCTTGCATCCTGTGCCCTCAGGGCCCCAGGCTCAAGCCCAAAACCAAGTCTTTAAGACCTTACAAGAGCCAGCAGGGCTGGGGCCAATCTCATTTTTGAGGGGTGGTGTTCCAGAGCTTGGGCCCCCTGGCAGAAAAGGCTTCTGGGCCCCATCAGCCAACACCAGATGCTACTCGGAGCAGGGCCCCCCTACTGGTTCAGAAAGGATGGGGAGAAGCAACCAGAGAGACAGTCCCATAAGTAACCTAGTCCTCAGCCATGAAGAGTGTTAGCCTGTGACTGTCCACTGTTGACCTCACCCCATTCCTAAGAGGTCTGTAAGGGGCCTGCATAACCGCACCAGCGTGCCCACCGTCCCTGTCCTATTGTTCCCTTTTATCAGAATCCATCTCATGTATTCATAATCATGTTTATACTTATATCTGTTATATAATAGATGCTTGATGAAAATAAATAAATCATTTCAGTGAGATTTTGGTCCCTCGTGACCTTGGGGACTCAGAGAGTCTTCATCTTCTATCCTCTATATTCAATCTTGTTGTTTTATTCTATTTTTGTTTTATAATATTGCTGCACTCCTCTGGGATTATAGTGGTTTGGAAACATTGTACATAAGTAAATTAAAAAGTAAATGCTTAACAACCTTTGTAGAAAACTGTCCATACCTATAACAGCAAATGGCAAGCTCGGAGGGCCCAGGATGAGGATGAGGCATTAATTAGAATGTGATCCGATGTTTCTCTTTGCAAGAGGCTACCTTAACGCTGGACTCAGCTCTGTGTGTTTGTCCAGTGGAAATCACACCGCTGCTGGTGCTGAGAACTCCAGCAGAACCCACACAAATTCACAGCTCTTGGGCTAATCTCACTGAAACTCACATGTGGCTCTCTTGGCCACAAAATCTGATTTACAATCAAGCTGTCAGCCTTCCCAGGTGGGCCATGAAGGAAACACCACCAGATGAGCTAATTTTTGTTCTTGTAAGGCTACATGAACAGAATCTTGCAAATCTGATATTATAAATCTCCTGCCATCTGTTTTACAGCCTGAGAAACTCTCTTCTGAGCCTCTTTCTTCAGCCATTAGGCAACCGAAGGCTATGCCCCCTCTTATCTGATCATTCCCTAGGCAGCATCTCTCCCCACTCCTACCCGCATCTCTTAAGGTCATTCCCACATACCAGCACACAGAGTGAAACTTATCTAGGTAACTATTTTCATCCAGAAAAGCTTGAAGCTGAAACTTAGTCAAGGACTGGGATTCAAGGACTGGCCAAAATGATTTTCCCTCCCCAATGATTGTATTCTACCGGCTGTTCCAAACATACCAGAATGAGGTCCTTCCTTCTTCCCACACCTGGTCCACCCTGGCTGCTCTTATATTTTGCAGTTTGAGTAAGAGTCATACCTTAAATCCCCCTCCTGTGGCCTGTAACTCCAGGAAATCCAAGGTGAAAAGTATCCAATTCAACTTGCTTTCTTAACTCATGGTTATTTCCAAGGCCCCATTAGAATGCAGGCTCATTCTTCCATTCTTTACACTTACCACTCTTGTAAATGTCTCCCCCCCCCAAGAAACTCACAGGGTTGTTTAAGGTGAAGCTGCAAAGAAAGGAGGGACAAAGTTACCTCCTGAGAATCCTCCAGAGCAGTTTTTCAATGCCCTGTTGCTTATGCAAGTCTCCAAAGTACTGCCAATGTCTCCCAGGGCATCAACAGCAACATGTCCCACCTGGGAAGGTCAGGCTTGAGGACCAACCCCTCAGAAATCTCATCCCTGAAAGTGAAAGAAATTACTTAATTGGTTGAACAAAGACACCCCAGTGAGACTGCTTGTTCCTGCAAGTGGAACATCTGTGACTGTTAAAAAGAAGCAGGAAAGAGAATGAAACGTAAAAGGAATTTGAGTGTACTAACACACGGTCTGCTACCCAATAGTTCAAGAACAGAAAAGCTTCACCATATAATGTGTACGATTTTAATTGCATACCACATGTACTGAAAATGCACAACATGGGGGACTTAAATCCCCCACCCTCAAATAACTCAGAAGAGCCAGGCCAAATGTTTCTGAGAAACTAAGGATGGATAATTTAGTGTCTGTATTCAGTGACGCCTTTTCTCTACTACCACGCTTTATTCGAAGACCGATGAGTTATAATAGTACCAGGCTCTGCAGGGACATCCATCAAACCTGATGCTTTCATCACAACACTGCAATGCTAGGCAAACTCTGCCTCTTACCCAGACCTCTGTGATGTCAGAACACACGTAAAAACGGGTTGGAGTTTGTACCACAAGGTACTGATCCTGTTTTGACATTTGCCAGCCTTCGTGTTTCATCCTTCTGGTCCATATAGCTGTTCAAATAAAGACACATAGTTATATTGTACAGCAAAACAAAGCTTTGGTGCAGAATGGCAATGGAAAGATTGCCATCCAAATTGATATGCAAAGTGTCTTTGGAACTAATGTCATTAAAGCGGATAAATTGGTATGACGTTACTTAGAATATATCAGACAAGATTGCCAAGGGCTCCCACAAAAGGGAATTGTGGATCTTGGCCATACGGACCCGAAGAGCCATGGTGGTGCAGTGCTTAGAATGCAGAATTGCAGGCTAATTCTGCCAACTGCCAATAGTTCGATCCTGACCAGCTCAAGATTGACTCAGTTTCCAGCCTTCCGAGGTCAATAAAATGAGGAGCCAGATTGCTGGGGATCATATGCTGACTCTGTAAAATAGTTGGAGAAGTCTGTAAAGCCCTGTGGAGCTGTACAGAAGTCGGAGGGCTACGGCTAATGGCTAATGGCCAAGGTGGCCTCATGGCAGGGCAGCCTCCCTGCTGAGAGATACAGAAGTCCCGGGTCAAATGACAGCCTCAGCTCTTCACCAAACATTTCCCTTGTTTAAGTGTGAAAAGAACATTACAAAGAATCAGCCCTTGCTGCACTGTTGCTATTTGCAAAAAGATAAAAACATAAATGCAAATAAGAACCACCCAAACCTGTTTCTTGGACACCCTGTCCAGGTAACTTGAAAAGCTGTGGGGAAAACCCCAATGTCCTCTAACTGAACAAGGGGGTTCGAAGCGGGGAGCTGGTCCCCTCCATCACTGTCTGCTTGGGTCACATCTTGCTTTGAAATATACAGGGGGAGGGTAACAAATTGATTCTCTTGGCATCTGTAGATTTGGGAGGGAAAGGTTGAAATAGTAGCACCCTGTGGGTTGAACCCTGAAGGGTAAAGGATCAGTACAGAAGAAGCTCTTTGAAGAGGGTTGGTCCTGCAGGAGGATGAAGGAGGATGAAATGTGAAACAAATCTATAAAGAAAGTGTCAGCAGTAGCAGTGGATCAGGTGGGAGGGAGGACTGAGAGCGACATGGAGTGAATGGACCTGATGAGATCCCAAAGCATGTCAAAAGAGCGAAGGCAGTGTGGGAAATGGGGCTTGGATGTGGTCGAGGCCAGCAGGGAAAGAAAGAAAGGAGAGGTAGAGCAAACAAGGTTGGTGTAAACTACTTTTACCTATAATAGCTGTCTTCCGGTACTTGATAGCTGTCACAAAGAAGAGGGGACTGATTGATGTATTATCTAGAGCACCAGAGGGCAGGACAAGAAGTAATGGGTTGAAGCTTGTCAAAGAGAGATCCAACCTAGAAGCAAGGAGACATTTTCTGACAGAGAGAACAATCAGCGGCAAGGCTTGCCTCCAGAAATTGTAGGTACTCCATCACTGGAGGTTTTCAAGAATAGACTGGACAACCATTTTACTGGGATGGTATAAGACACGTGCCAGAGGTGGCACACAGAGTCCTCTCTGCTGGCACATGCGCCATCACCCCAGGTCAGATCTCTGTGGCATTTCTTTCATGAGCTTCTGTTTCTCTGCAAACAACGAAACAGAAACTCACAAAAGAAAAAGATCTTGTCGTGCTGCCAGTGTTGGGATGCCCCACCTCCCACTGGCCGGCTGGTCTTCGGGTCTCTGCTGCACATTCGTGCATGCATGTCCATGTGTGTGCACATGCACATACACCCCTTTCAGTTTGGGCATGCGTGCACACGCAGTTTGGGGACTTGGTCGCCATCACTGTTGTAAGACTTCTGCCTTGAGCAGGAGGTTAAACAAGAAGACCTCTAGGGTCCCTTCCAGCCCTCTGATTTTATGATTATTGTAAAGATGCTTACAGTGTGGAGAAAGGCTACCATGACCTTCTTTTCAGGATCCTATCATTGGGGTGGCCAAGATCTTGCCATCCTTCTGGGCTTCCTCTGCCTGAACCGGTTTGGCTTGGGCTGGTCTACCTTTTTTCTTCATTTCAAGACCCAACAGTAGGTTTGTTTCTCAGTGGCTGACCTTCTTTTTGGGAATGGATCAATGCAGCCTCTTGGATTAGAACTGCAGCAATGTCTGGCTTCACCTTCAGAAATAAGCAAGGTTTGATTTCTTCAGGGACGGGGACTCTTTGAAGTGATTCTTGATGCATTCTCGCCTCCTTCCTTTCTTACAATTTTTTTTCTAATTACCGTTAGCTTTGCAACTGTGAACATGCAATGTTCCAGAAATGTAGATGTGATTTGATTTGCCAAAGACAAGGAGCTGAACTGCCACCAGATGGTACTTTGAGCTCTTTTGGCACAGAGTGTGATGGACAGGAGCCAAATAAATGCATCAAGGTCAGTTTTATTCTCATGTTCTTTCTCCTTTCTTCCAAGTTCAGACAGTGTTCCCACATTAGTCAGTGGTGAGAATTCATTTAATACTTTCAGAGTTTTTCTTCAACTACTGTATATGTCAGCAGCCATTCCCTTTGCCAGTTGTTGAATACATAAAATTAGAGCCTGCAGAACCAAATATTTTTCTATGTGTCCGTATTTTTACATCCTGCTCCAATGGACTTAAGAGGGCCCACATCTACAACATAAAAATAAAACAACAGACCATCATAAAACATACTATGCATTTGGATGATTCTCAATCATCCAGGTAATGGTTGTCCCAAAGGTACTTTTTCAAGATTCGACTTTCTGGTTTTTCTTTGAAGACGTTTCACTTCTCATCTAAGAAGCTTCGTCAGCTCTGAGATGAGAAGCAAAACGTCTTCAAAGAAAAACCAGAAAGTCCATTTGCCTCTTGAAAAAGCACCTTTGGGATACTATGCGATTATAAAAACAACCCAAGTCCACAACAAATATCACCCGGTCCCCATAACTTGTAAAAGGCAAGCTGAGTGACAATGCCCTGGGGCCCCTGGGGAAAAGGTATTCCATAATTTGGAGGCCACTGCAGAGAAGGCTTCCTCTGGGCCCCCCAAACAGAGTGAGCTTATGCAACCCTTTTCAAGAGACACATACACAGCAGAGTCATTCTGGTTGAGAGAGATGATTCCCAGCCGTGAACAGAGCATCTTAACAGATTAACAACTGTTTGGACTCATCAGCCAATTGCTCAATAGCTCAGGGACTGAAGGCCAAGAGTGGTACAACTGAACCACCGCTTTGCTCCGTCCAGAAGCAATTGCAGCTTTCAAATCATTTTCATCAGCCTCCCCATGGAAAACTTTGCAGTAGCCTAAGCACGAGGTGACAGAGGTGTGAGTTACCATTGAGGATTTCCTGATCCCAAAAGGAACTTTCTTCAGATCAGTCCACAGACACGTTTATTGAAAAACACAGATGGCCCCCATGTCCATTTTCGATCATAGTGATCCATAAACTAAATGGCCTTTGCCACAGGAGGAGATGATCCTGCCCAACAGATAGTAACATCCCAAGTTTTCACCCATATCCATGTAGAAGGTCTGTGCTGAAGCCGCAGGCAAGATTGACTATATCTTGAAGCCAGACACCTGGGCCAGACTCAGACATTGGGTTCCTTCTAGAAGGAAGCTCCATAGGCTCTCCATGATCTCTGCAAACCAAAGCAGGTCTACTCACACCGCCAAAATCAGGCTGTGTAGATGAACCTAGAGGCAGATTAAGGATTTGCAATAGGAGCAAACAAATGCCACATTAAGATCACTTTATGTTCACTCAAGGATGGTAGAGACCCCCAGCTCCACAAGGGTCACCAATTATAGTGCTGCCAAAAGATGGGGGGAGGGGAAGTCTCCTTTTTTTTTAAATGTTTGGTGGGAAGCTTTAAGGTGAGCCTTGGAGCAGGAGGCTTCTGCAGAGCAAAATCCTCATTTGTCCACACTTAAAAACCTACCAAATGCTACCAAATTATGCCATCAAAATTTGATGGCAAAATGGTCATATTCAACCAGCATAATTTTTAGGCCATTTAAAGAGTAGACATGATTAGCAATTTGCCTCCCAGAGACTTTTGCTTTGATTTCCACTTTTATTAAACAAGCGCAAAGACTGAAGCTTGAAGTCTGACACTTGGGCCGTGAGCCAATGGTCCAGCTGAAGAATGAAGTTCAAGCTTAGCCAAGTTTAGCTTTTCTGCTTCTGGCTTCTTGGCCTCCACCACACGGCCGTGAATCTTCCAGGCTGCAAGGGAGGAGGTCAGTTGAAGAGGAATTCAAGGGTGGTCTGAACAAAACTTCAGTATCCTTTCCAGTTGCTGGCTTGTTAAGAAGCTTTTTGTTTTAAAAGCAAGCCAGAAGCATTTCTCAGCCTCCTGCTATTCGGCATGTCTAGGAACAACCATACATTGGAGACTCTAGTACTGAGCATTATGCTGAAAAGTAAAAGCTTTTTTTGCAATATAAAGTAATTTAATGTATTTTACAATTGTCTATCAATGTCATACTAATTTACTTGTATAATTCAAGCAATCTTCTTATTTTAGAAATTATATTGATATAAATTCTTTTCTCTTTATCTTTAGTCTAAAGATAAAGATTAATGGTTTGTTTTTTAATCTAAACATACAAATGCAAATAATTCACATCCCCTAAAAATTAGAAATTACTTGCACCATTAAGAGTTGTCAACCTAATCTTGCAAAGCTTCTTCTCCAGTAACGTTGTACTGCAAGTAGGGCATACAAAACCTTTGCTAGACCAATTCTCGAATACTGCTCATCTGCCTGGAATCCACACTGTATATTGGATATTAATACAATTGAGAGAGTCCAGAGATATTTCACGAGAAGAGTACTCCACCTCTCTGCTCACAACAGAATACCCTATGCCACCAGGCTTGAAGGTTTGGGCTTAGACAACCTAGAACTCTGCCGCCTATGGCCCGACCTAAGTGTAGTACACAAAAATATCTGCTACAACATCCTACCTGTCAATGAGTACTTCAGCCTCAACCGCAATAATACATGAGCACACAATAGATACAAACTCAAACCGCTCCAAACTCGATTACAGAAAATACGACTTCAGCAACAGAGTGGTCAATGCCTGAAATGCCCTACCTGACTCTGTGGTTTCTTCCCCAAACCCCCATAAATTGAAGCTTAGGCTGTATACTGTCAACCTCACCCCATTCCTAAGAGGTCTGTAAGGGGCGTGCATAAGCGCACCAGGGTGCCTACCGTCCCTGTCCTAATGTTTCCATTAATTTGTACCCATTCACTATGTTCATATTTATGTATATACTTATACCTGTTATCTTTTACATGTTTGACAAATAAATAAATAAAAATAAAAACAAGTAGCACAATGACTAGCAAAGTCCTACATTTGGGAAGAAAAATATTAAAGGTGGAAACATAGTTTTTAGAGCACATGCAAAAAGGATCTGGGTGTCTGGGTGAATCCCCAGCTGAATATGAGCCAGGAAGGTGATAAAGCTAGTTTAATAGCAAATGACTGCATGTCTTTTATTGTTCTCTGGAGCTCTTTGGCCAGAAGGTTTGTCTCACCCTATTCAGTCACACCGGTTCATCCATGCTGCGGTCTTGCTCTCCATACCTGAGGCAGCCATGGTGCTGGCTGTGTGGTGCAGTCCCCACTAGCTCACCTGCAGTCTAAAGCCATAACACAGGCAGCATCCAGGGCCTCCCGAACGCCTTCACTTATATAACTAACAGAAAGCAAATTAAATCTGCACTATCATTTGGGGGTCGGGGTGGGGATCTTGTTTCCAGTATCATTCGTTCAAGGAATTTAGCATAGCTGAGTTTATCCTATCACAAGACTTCATTGCCATCATCCATCCTCTGTAATTGGCTGCTTCCAAGCAAGGCAGAACACGAATTATACATTTCAAAAAGCAAACAGCTGGAGATGAAGAATATTCGGAAAATGTCATTCGATATGGAAGAAATCCTAGATAATCCCAAGGCCCCTGTTGACTTTATTGATTAAATTATTCTTGGCCCACTCTTTGGCATATGTTCTCTGCCAAAATTGCACATTATTGGAAGTGATCCAGAAAGAGTGTGTGACCGACATAGTGTGAAATGTACAATTGTCAACCTCATGCCCAGGTACTGCAGCAGAACTTCCTCCGGTCAGCAGCCGTGGGGAAAAGGAGGAGGGGTTGCACTATATGAAGCATGAATTATTGGAAGAACTGAGAGGACCTCCATCACTGCCCCCTCAGCCCCCCAGGAGCTCTGTCCATTTGTAGGGTGACAAGAGAATGCAACCCCTGCCCCCCTGCAAGGCTGTAGAGCAGAGGTCTTCAAACTTGGCAACTTTAAGACTTGGGGACTTCAACTCCCAGAATTCTCCAGCCAGCATAGCTTTTTTAGAGGCAATTGGACTTTCTGGTTTTCTTTTCTTTTGAAGACCTTACCTTTTGCTTCTCATCCAAGAAGCTTCTTCAGTTCTGACTGGATGGTGGGGAATGGAAGGATTTATATTCCTTGCAGACAGCTGGTTATTTGCATCCTTTTAGAGGGTTGTTGAAGCACTTGGAGGTGTCTTCAAGCTCCCCTGAGTAGTGCTAATGGTTCCTGTAGTCTGCTTTTCTTCTGGAAATCCATTCATAACTGCAAGGAGTTTCTGCAATGCACAAAAGTGTATAGTTACATCAAAGTGAGATGGACGCTTATAAAAATCAACCAGCCAATCAAATAAATAATCAGTTCCCACTACAGGTAGTCCTTGACTTACGACCACAATTCAGCCCCGAATTTATGTTGCTAAATGAGAAATTTGCTAAGTGAGTTTTGTCCCATTTTGCGACTTTTCTTGCCACGTTTGTTAAGTGAATGACTGCAATTGTTAAATTAGTAACACAGTTGTTAAGTGAATCTGGCTTCACCATTGACTTTGTCAGAAGGTCGCAAAAGATCATCGCATGACCCTGCAATGGCACTGCAACTGTCATTAATATGAAGCAGTGGTCAAGCGTCTGAATGTAAATTGTGTGACCGTGGGGATGCTGTAATGGTCATAAATGTGAAAAATGGTCAAAAGTCACTTTTCAGTGCCATTGTAACTTTGAATGGTCACTAAATGAATTGTTGTAAAGCAAGGACTATCTACTTGCTGCCCCTGTTTTCTACTTGCAAGGACTGGTTGTGCTAGAAACACTAAAAACTCTTCTAGTTTCTAACACAATAAATTACTTCACTACCTTTATCTCAAAAAGTTGTCAGTTGAGCATAAGAAAACCACTGACAAATATCACCTTTCTTTTCCGGTTTTCTGGTTTTTAATTTAAACTCTCGGAAAATGTCAGTAAATCAGCATAAGTTATCTTAGTGTGTAACTATCATTTCTAAAGAAAGCTTTTTGGGGTGACAACCATAAAGGAATTTTAGGAGTTAAACATGCATATTTACATCTCTTGCAAACCCTCATCAAATGCCTAAGAAAATATTTTTGAAAATCTGTATTAAGTTTAACTTTACCATACCATAAATACCGGTAGCTGTGCCATCCAAATCTCAAAGCATATTTTTCCTGCTCCATTAACCTCATATACCTTAGTGGCACCCAATCTTTTATCCAGACTAGACTATACAAGCAGGAATTTTAATCTTAGCCCCTCTTTCTTTGGCATCTTGCCATTTAATTCTTGATTTTTTTTTACCTTGCCATACAGAAATATATATTTTGCTATTGTTTAAATGGCACATCAGTTGTCAGTATTGTCTGAAATAGAAATAACATCCCCAAACATTCATCTTACTCAGTGAAATTCTACCCAACAATGACAGTTGTAGTTTGTCCTACCTTAAGAAGTCTTTTTTAAATATCATTCCATAACTTAACATAGATATTTAATCTTTTCAATTTTAAAACTTCAATTTTAATTCAATTCAAAGCCCTACAATTTCAATGCCATGCTGAGGTTTTTGTAAAATCACAACTAAGTAATCAGCAAAATTCCTCAGTTTATAGGTCTCTTTTTTAATTTTCAAACCTGTTATTTCCTCATCCTGATTAATATCTCTATTCAACATTTTAAAAAGAAAAATAGCAAAAGAACAAAGGACATCCTTGTCTCGTCCCTTTCTGTATTTCACATGGTTTAGTTAGGTCACCTACTTGCAACAGTTTGAAAGCTCGGATGCACTGCCAAAAAGGATTTGGAGCCACATCTCATTTTTACCAATTACCTTCCTAGGTCGGTATTCTGCTCTGCCTGGACTGTATCCTACCTGGATACAGCTGATGATGAAGATTCTGAGAACTGCCTAGAACAGATGAAATTTCCTAAATATGTGTTTAATTACATGCAGACTTGTGAAAAGTTTGTACCAGAGTTTATTCGTAAAGTTCTTAGTGCTCTCTGAGTTTTATTGTTGGCTTGCACACATTTTGCTACCCGACTGATGTTACCAAGTAAGTAGCAAAACATCTTAATAAACCAACAACTAAGTTCAGAGAATCCAAGAATTCCACAATACAATACTGAGGTACAGAATTTATTCATTTCTGAAGCTATCACCTACTTGGAGTTGGAACACTGCCTAAGAATTTATTTATCATGTTTATATGGCTGCCCATCTCACTGTAAAGTCATTCTAGGTGGCTTAAAACAAGTACAATGTAAAAATCAGGATGATGAATGATAGGTGATTACTGTTCAACTCTTCGACTACTGTTATCATATGCCAAGTTGCTCGTGAGCCTGTCTGTCCTGTTTTGCAGCCTTAAGCAGATAACATGGTTCTAAACAGTCTAAAGAAAGCTTGATCCTTGCAGGGAGTGGGGGAGAGGAGAGAATCCCATTTTAATGTGTTTAGAATCTCTAGCCATTCAGACTACTGAAAGTACACCCATTATTGGATTTTTAAAATTGCACGTTTTAAGCAGATGTTAGCATTTAATCTTTTGAAGTTTAGATGAATCGGAATTATCAGACATTGTGTTTAGGCAGATTCTGCATTTGGGGAAAACTGATTTTTATATCTCAGTGAAGCTCACATATTTCCCAATAAAATATAATAGTTCTGTGTGCACATTCATGGGAGCAGTTTCCAAAACTGACATGCGAGCCTAAAAAAAGCCATGACTGTTTGACTTGAAAAAAGATGTGCTGCACCCCCCCCCCATGTATATAACAAGTGACTTTTTTCAAAGGATTTATACACCCCTGTTATTAGTCATGACTAGCTAAATTTACTTCCCATCTTTCATGGGATTTTCTCTTCATTTTATGCTGAAAACAGTAACCTCTGAAGTGGTTTTAGCTGAGAAAAAACTGGCTCAAAAATCACCTGTGAGTTTTCTTGTTTTGAGGGTGGACAATTTGACAATCCTACACCATAATCCCAGTAAACATACTGGTTGGCTGACCTATTAAGTATCAAGAACACAATTTAGCCTGACTGCTTAGCTAGTGCTTTCTGTTTTTTCAGAGTATTAATACTATCATGCTTCATTGTTCCCATTCTTGTACAGGCAAGAATCTATGGTAAAAGACAGACACAGACTTCAGAGAATAATCAGAACTGCATAAAAAGTAATTATTGCCAACCTGCCTTCCATTGAGGACCTGTACACTGCACGAATCAAAAAGAGGGCTGTGAAAATATTTACTGACCCCTCGCATCCTGGATATAAGTTGTTTCAACTCCTACCCTCAAAACGACGCTATAGAGCACTGCACATGAACACAACTAGACACAAGAACAGTTTTCCCCCTGAAACGCCATCACTCTGCTAAACAAATAATTCCCTCAGCACTGTCAAACTACTTACTAAGACTGCATTACTATTACTATTAGTCTTCTGATCGTTCTTATCACCATCTCCTCCCACTTATGACTGTAAGACTGTAACTTGTTTGTATTGAAGGAAGTTAGCACCCACCCACCCCTCCTAGAGGAATAAAATATCCTAGGAAATATCAGAAAGGCAGAATATTATATTTCCCTGGATGACAGAAAAGGAGAAACCTGTTTTAAAGACAAAGCAGCTTCCTG
>JANHFT010000573.1:147574-160457 GCA_032467955.1 Pseudoxenodon macrops | reverse complement strand
CTTTTGGCACCCGAGCAAAAAAAGGTTCGCCATCACTGCTATAGTCTATTGCACATTAATTGGTAGTGGCTCTTCTTTAATTTCAGATGGCTTTTCTATACTTTAGGACAGCTAGGGATCGAATAGCTGCTTTCATTATTACTGTTCTTATTGAACGGTTTCTGGAATAAGCTTTTGAGAAATGCCAGGATTTCTTGGATTTATGACACTGAAAACTATTGCTCCACATAATACTTACTTCTACTTGAAGTAAGCTTTCATACAGACCTAAAAAGAGTCTATCGAAAACACATGCTACTGAGAACTTCCAGTGCCAAGTACCATCAAACTGCATGTCAGATATTGGCTTCCTTACTAAAAAGTGGAAGGTGAACATTCTTGGCTTGAAATCTCTTTTCCCAAGAGGTTCTACGCACAACTGCTATAAACATTAAAACAAAGTCCCTGAAACTATGTCAAATAATTCTTTGTAAGGTCTTGATTTTCATTACATAATGAAAGAAGGCTATAAAAGATCTAGTTCAGCTTGTAACATCCTATTTACATTAGTCAGTTCTGTAAGGCCTCAATATATTTCAAGTGACTAGAAAAGCAGAAACGACGCCTCGATATGAAAATCAAGTAGATCAAACACTTCTTTGCTGGCACAAAGCTATAATGTTTAGGTACATTTACATGAACCAAAATAAACGCATGCAAATAGTGATTCTGGGGAAGGGCTTAAAATATAGTATTTGCTGAAAATTTGGTGCTGGTGATTAAGAAACTCCTTTTTTTTTTAAATGCTGCACTGAATTTCCAGGCTGCTTTGCTTTAAAAAAAAAAAGCAACAACAAGGCTATGAAACATAATCAAGTTTACATGTCAAACTCAAGTTCTGAACTTGAAAGATACCATTGTATTTTCATTCTGCTTAAAGAACACTTCTTTTATTTTAGAAAAATGTTTTGTGGGGCGATTAAAAAAAATCCTAGATTTTCCTAGATTAAAAACATTACTAGATTTTTAAAATGTACATGAATTACATACCCATGTTCCCAAAGGAGTTAAAAATTATATATACTTACTGATCCCTTTTCCATCACTCTGTTAAGCATGACAACACCACCGCTTTTCTGTTCCCAAATCATCTCCCAGAAATGACCACAAGTATTTGGAAGCGGACCCTGAAAAAGATACTGAACTTTCAAGAAAGAGCAGTATTCATAGAGCACGCATTTCTGAGTACTACGGTCAAACAATACTTATTTAGTTTTTCTAAACACGACATCGTGTGGCTTCCATTTCTAGGTACGTAAAATCTGGCATCCAGATTGGGGCAATTTAGAAGCAGCAACAAATAAACAAGCAATTGCAAGCTAGTTAGCTTTGTTTTGAAGTTACCAGATTATAATATTTAACCATGCATAGGTCAAAGCTTTTTGGACAGATAGGCAAGAATATTTAAACCTTTCTTCCAGAAGGAATAACAGAATGATAGAATATATCATTTCAGATAAAGGGTTGTCCAATCTCTTCTTAAAAACCTCCAGTATTGAAGCATCCACAATGTCTGAAGGCAAGGAAGATGGGACAGAAATGTTTTTAAGGTAAAAAGCCTCAGCAAGATAATTTATATTCTGTAGTTAGTGTAACTTCTGATTTGCTCAGGTGAGGAATGATTAAAACTCATGGGCAGGAAGTACAATAATTTTTAACAGTTCTTGGCCTGACCCAGAAAATCAGAGACCGTATACTCTTCCTGCTAGATGTTTACCCCATCACTTTTAAGGTACTTAAAAGCGTACCTTAAGGTACTTAGATGAGGGTTACTAGGTAACCCTCTCCTAAGTCAAAGGCTCTTGTTTTTCCATCAAATTAAGCTATACTGTGCTGACATACTGAAGCACAACTATACAAAATTGATCAGAATTTAAACAATAGCAAAACAAAACAAAGTTAAGTCTTGTTCCTGGAAGCCTGGCATATTCTGTAACCCTTATATTGAAAGTACGCTTGGCCTTATTTTTGGGGAGGTCTTATTATTTTTGAGGTGAAAAAGGTGGTGAGTGTGGTCACCTCATGACTGCTGCTGTGTTTTGGGGAGGGCTTATTTTCGGGGATGGCTTAATTTTAGCGCATGCGCTCAAAAGCTTGATTGGGCTTATTATTCGAGGAGGGCTTATTTTCAGGGAAACAGTGTTTTGGGGCTAAAACTCAAATCGATGCAGCTTAATGGGATGATAGAAATTGTGGACTCAAAAGTGCTCATCCAAATTCTACTGAGGCCCCTGCCATTCAGTTGAAGGGTCTGAATTATTATGGGTGACATAATTTACCGTACAAAGGATCTCCAGCTAAATGTTAGTTTTGTGAGATAGCATTTGGTGCTGATTCTTGAACTTCAAAATGTTGCCTAGAGAGCTACTTTTATAAAGATTCTGTACTGAAATTTTCATGTTCTTAAGATTTAATAAAATACAAAACTAAAGAATAGCTTCCAGTGCCTAGTAGCTTCTCAGTATTTTGAGATATGTGCTATATAATACAAATTTCTTAAAAAAACAACAACCAGAAGATAAACCCTATGTTAATCATCTTCAACAGCTCAGATCCAATAAATTAAAAGAAAAGTGTTGAAGCAGAGCCAAATGAACAGATGAATAATTTAAAGTACCTAAGGGGACAAGATTTTATCAAAGGAAGCAGCTCTGGAAAGAGAAAATGATGTGATCAACAACCAACAGGAAGGGTGTGGCACACCACTTCCTACAGTGTGCTATTTCAGGAATAGATAACTTGATTCTGTCTTAATAACAATAGGCCATATGCTAGATTAGCATTCCCGAGATTAGTGTCCTCCAGATGTGTTGGATCTAAAGGCCCTTAATCCCTCGACAAACACTGTTGTAAGAGATGTCCAAGAAGTCTTTCCTTGGAAGCCCATACTTCCCAAAAACATGTAATTCTGAGAGCTAATGAGAAAAGGATTAGCCGTTTAAGGTCTAATAAAAAAGTAAGGTCAATTCTTTTAGCTAGAACTACATACTTCCATGCTAGTTAAACTATAAAGCGTGGAAATATGTGACCACATTTTGAGTGCTTAGCAACCGGCCCATATTTACAGCCATTTGCCGCGTCCCATGGTCATGTGACTGGCATTTACAATAGTTTTACTAAAAACTGGCCTTTATTCTCACTTTTTAGCAAACATGCCCCACTGCGAACAATGAATTTGCTTAAACAACCATGGCATTAATAACTGCCAGCGAAAAGACTGTAAAATTGGGACAGTCACATTGATTACAACTGTCATAACATGATAACAGGTAGGCTCCAGTATGGCTGTAAGTCGAGGACTACTTATATCAGCAACTAGATGTCCTTAAGGCTTTAATCTAGCCATATCATAAAGGCTATTAGTATTCTAAAAGATCCTCAATTCTTCCTTAGTAGCATTTTGTCCTATCTGACTTGAGGGCTGTCAACCATGATATAATGATTTTCTATCCATGCAGTGTCTTGGTAAAATACAGGAGGGGTTTAGCATTGCTTTCTCCACAGTATGAAATGATACCTTTGATGTTTTCACTAAAGTCATCATCTGCCTGCAGCATCACTATTTCCCAATATCAGTGCCTGCTTGATTTAGCTAGGAGGACCTTCACACCACAGGCGATCCTGCTGGGAATATATAGAACCTGTTGTTCTTTGCTCATCTGTCTCAGAAACACCCTCCCTCCTCACCACAATAAAGCAGCATTATAGGAACTGGGGAGGTGGAAAGGGCAGAATAGCATACTATACCTATAACATGTAACTGCATGATGGGCAAAGGTAAAGCATTTCACTTGTTTTTCCACACAGTTACCAGCTGTGATCTCCGAGACCAAAAAACAGGAAAGAAAGACTACTATTTCCTTTCTATTATTCTCTTAAAGCTCTTACCTGTGTAAGGATATAACTACTGTTTGCTTCTTCCATTTTTATCAAACTTGCATTGACATAATCATTGTCACCTTGCTCCAGCTTAATTCGGCTGTGGTCAACTACAAAATGGATTAAAAAAAACCACACTATTAAACACTTACATAACATTTACACTTTGCTAAACAGCTGGTTCCAGAATAAAAAAGTAAGCTTTTTTTGTTTCCAAATATATGAAGAACAAAGCAAAACCTTTATTCTTTCTTGTGAAAAATATTTAATCAGGTTTGTATATACCATGAGCTAAACGTCACGTTCCATGTTATTTTTTCATTCTACATAAAACACTATACGCTGCCTTCTATAAAACTTCTCGAAGTGTTTTAAGAAACGAATTTACTGTTATAAAACAGCAGTAAGTTAAAACAAAGGATACAAAACATGTAAGTTAACGTACAAGAGGGAACAGGAAAAAAAATTCAGTTATCATTTACACAAGGAAACTCTTCAATAAACATCTAAATCAGAGGTGTCAAACTCGCGGCCCATGGCCCGGATGCTGGCCAGGCCCACTCCCAGTTTCGCGAAGGTGGAAAAAGTCGCGATATATCATTTGATGATAAAGTGACACTGTGGGTTTCACACCCCTGATCTAAGTAATAGAACAAATATTTCTTCTTGAGTAGGTAGTAGAGTTGGAACGCTCCACACAGTGGCACAATCAATAAGAAGATATTTTATAGGAGATGACCAGACTAAGCCCGAGGAAGGGGTCAAGCGCATCATCAGCCTTGAGTCCATTCGCATCCACGAGAGATGTAAGTCCAGCCCACCTTGAATTCCATTGATTCTTATCTACTGTAATTTGCTCTGACAATTTGCTAAATTTGCTTTTTTCTGAACCTAGTCCATTTTATAAAAAAAACATTTCCTAAAGTTTGGTGCCAGAAATGGTTATAACACTCAAAGGGGGGGTCAGACCAATGAAAGATAGAGTACTTCAGATTCTTGTAGAAAGCTTTCGCATGCAATAAACCTACAGTCATTTGAACCACTTTGCTCGCCGATTTGTGTGCAGATGCATGCAATATCATACCCAAATGATCTCAGTAATCATGTAGATTTAAAATGAGTACCTCGGTTTCAAATTATTGGAGGATTTATATGCTGCTTGGCAGTTAAATGGTAGCCAATCCAACAGTCAAGATAGCCATTAGAATTAATTCAACACAGAATGTATATATAACATGTCCTTTCAACAACAACAAAACTGCATTTTGTCCTAGTTGCAGCTTCCCAAACAGGTACATGAATGATCCCATGTAGAATGCTTTACAGTAAGATAAATGCTGGATTATCAGCACATGGGTAACATTAGTTTAATTACCTGTAACCAGGAAAACCAGATGAAGTCAACCATGGATGCTCCTAGCAATATAAACCACCCTGGGCTCTAGAAATTTTGCAGAAGAACCTCTAACCTTTTTTTTTTTAATCGTGTATAATCTTATTTAGAACATGCACAATACAGAACATAGAGATATGCTAATGTAGAATTTACTATCTTATACGCAGGATTTTATAATCTTTTCGTAAACCACTGCTTTCATTCTTAGGAGAAACTGAAATCTCTATCATAAAAATACCTACTTGCTTCACCTAACTTAATTTAAATAATATATATAAATGTGTGTGTGTGTGTGTGTGTGTACACACACATCTAAACATTTCTTAGAACCCAACCCACCGATTATCAATATTCAAAGCGCTCTGACAGTAACTGCACTCTGTTTTAAAGATCTAAAGTTTGTAGCCCACCCAGATATAAAAGAAATCCTACATTTTACAGGAAAACCAAACTGACTGGAAGCCATTTTATCTAAAACAAACAAAATCAATGGCAGTTACCATAAAAAGAATCTCCAGAACTGATCAGTAAGCAAAATTATGTGCAACACTATATAGCATGTATTGAGTTTTCCTGGAAGGCTCAACAGATTTTTAGTCTATTAAATGATTGTAGAGATTTTCCAACATATGGAGAAGAGCAGATT
The DNA here is from genome assembly GCA_032467955.1 of Pseudoxenodon macrops. Taxonomy (NCBI): domain Eukaryota; kingdom Metazoa; phylum Chordata; class Lepidosauria; order Squamata; family Pseudoxenodontidae; genus Pseudoxenodon; species Pseudoxenodon macrops. The sequence continues at coordinate 154,497 of JANHFT010000573.1, read as the reverse complement.
GGCAATCTGAATGTGTAGCACACATGACAATCAAAGCTCCTGAGTAGATGACTGTAACACTTGGAGATGAGCAGATGCAAAAAGGAAACCAGGGCTGTGATGTGAATGTGAGACAAAATTTTAACCACAAATATTTGATTTTTGTACCCCCTTTCACCATCTCCCACCCACGCTTGTTTCTTATGATTTAATGAGAACATTTGTGTAAGATCCCTTCCCACCCCCTTGGAATTAAGTGCCATATGTCCTAGCCACTATTTCTACATAACACCCTTCCAGATAGCTGAAGCACAAACCCTTTTCAAAGTTACACATTTCTAGTTTCCTTGTTGATAGATTTCAATTTCTTAATTGCTTGATCAGCCTTATTGCTCTTTTCTGAATCTGTTCCATTTTATCAAAATATTTCCTAAAGTGTGTTGCCAGAAATGGTTCTAACACTCAAAGTGGGAACAGACCAATGAAGGATACAGTGGAGCTATTGTTTGCCATTTTGTGGGGCCTGTATTCCCTTTAATGCAATCTAAAATTGATCTTTTTACAACCATATCATAAAGCCAACTCACATTTAGTGCATAATTAACTATAATCCCAAGGTATTTTTATGATGTATTTGAAGATTTTTAATTGTTACAGTGATGGCCATTTCAACCTCCTTTCCAAATGCGCATTACATACACATTTTGGTCTCTTTTTGTTGTGCTTTGTGTGGTATTTCTGCTCCACCATGAGCTAAATTCAGAGCAGCAAGTCATGATCCAGGTGTGTAAACTCTTCTACATAAGATTATCTTATCTAATCTCTGAGTATAAATGACTCTTTACAATTACACAATTCACTTCTGGATAGTGCTCTTTCAGAAACCCTGTTTTGCAATTCCCAGAACCTCATCTGACTATAATTGCAAGAAATTGGCTGCCAAGTTTCCGAGATTTTTGGAATAAGAAATACAAGAGCTGTACTGTAAACCCTAAAACAAACTTAACGTAACAAAAAATGCACTTAAAAAAAAAAACTTGTAGCTCAGAAAGTTCTGGCCCACAATTTTTCATGAGGTGGCCCTACTTACTTGACATCTCACTCAATGAGGATTTTAGCAACTCCCACATATTAAGTAAAGCCTAACCTAAGCTCAGTGGTTAAGATGCTAAGCTTGTCAATCGAAAGGTCGCCAGTTCAGCGGTTTGAATCCCTAGTGCCATGCAATGGAGTGAGCGCCTGTTACTTGTCCCAGCTTCTGCCAATCTAGCAGTTCCAAAGCACGTAAAAAATGCAAGTAGAAAAATAGGGACCACATTTGGTGGGAAGATAACAGTGTTCTGTGCGCCTTTGGAGGTTAGTCATTCTGGCCACATGACCACGGAGACATCTTTGGATAGCGCTGGCTCTTCAGCTTTGAAACGGAGATGAGCACTGCCCCCTTGAGCAGGGAATGACTAGCACATATGTGCGAGGGGAACCTTTACCTTTACCCTAATCCTAAAAATTAGGATGCACATGTCTTACATACCCAGTTGACCCCCAAATTTCTGTTGCTTAGTGAGACATTTGTTAAGTGAAACTTGCCCCATTTTACAACCTTTTTGTTAGTCGTTAAGCGAATCACTGCAGCTGTTAAAGTTAGTTAATAACACGATTAAGTGAATCTAGTTTGTCCAGATTTTGCTTGTCAGAAGGTCACAAAAGGTGATCACATGACCCTGTGACACTACTAAGCCATGATAAATAGGAGACAGTGACAGAATTTTGATCAAGTGACCATGGGAATGCTGCAATGGTTATAAATGTGAAAAATGGTTGTGTCACTTTTTCAGTGCCACTGTAACTTTGAACAGTCACTAAATGAACCGTTGTAAGTCGAGGATTGCCTGTAATGTAATGCTAATTCATAGATTGGCATTACATTCGAAAAAATCCCATTTCTTTTGCGTTTTTGAAAAATTATATTAGAAAAATAATAATACTATATCTGGAAGTTGAGTCATGGCGACTGGACTTCTATCTAGTAACTGGACACAATTTCCAGACAACCTGGCTGACTGAGAATCTTCACTGACAACAATGCTTTAGTTTTGTAAGGAAATTGAGAAGGTCACAATACTTACAGGGGCTGACATCTCTGTACCTGTTGCGATTTTTGTTTTTCAGATGTTTGGCCATTTTACACGGAAAGTCACTGGCTTCATGTTTGATTTCCTAGAAGGAAATAAAAGAAGAAATTGGTATATGTTAAGACTTGTGCACATTACTGCCTGATTTAAACTGCTGGTTCCAAAAAAAATCAACGGAGAGCTAGGGGCTTATCATCATACATGATTCTGTTTGCTCTTAACAGTCACTGTGCAAAATTTCCAAACAACGACAGTTTTTAAGACTATATCATTACTGAAAATAAATTTGGAAATTTACGACAATGTTAAGAGAATGGTATCATGTTTCATTGGATTTACAGCTTGAAATACAATTTTACCGCTGAAATAAAAAGCATCAGGATGTGCATTGGGGCAGCACAGAGACAGACATGCAAGTAGAGCAACTGAACAAGGATATCTACAGGAACACATATGCTTCTTGATATCCTACATGCCAGCCTTTCATATATGCATATTCACAGCTAAAGGCTACAAATGCCTGGTTAAGATAAGAGCATAGGTTTCCTTGAGTCATCACGAAGCTACACAGGAGCTGTCAATGTTAAAAGGATGAGGCATAATGTATTTCACAGCAGCAGTAGAGTTTGTTACAGCCATCCAATTTGGCACTGATCATTCATTTCTCTGGCAAGTCACATAAAATCCAACATTCATTGTAAGTAACATTCTAACAAAAGCTATGTGCAAGATCAATCAAACCTGTACACTGCATGTCAGGGACTTAAAACAAAAAAAACAAGGCATGAGTAATTTAACAATGCAGGGATTAAAAATAAAGGGAAAGAGAGAAGTTACAGGATTTTCACTTGAGACATTCCCCCCTCCTCCAACTAGGCTTGGAGCGAAGCCATTCTTTAACTTATACGGCTAACTAAATAAATGCAATATGTATAACTAAATAAACGTGAGACAGCTTACATTACTAAGGCCACGCAAGTTTGTATTTTTCCATAGCCCAGGGGAGACCTTACAGCCCTCCAAGCTGCTGCTGGACTACAACAATGTATGATTTTTTTTCTCCATCCTCTTAAGAGTTAATCATTTTTAGCATTCATTCTCTTTTTAATCTTTGAACTGTGCCTTTAAAATTTATGAGCCATGTTGAGTGCTCATTTGAGCAAAGGCAGAATATAAATCAGATCCTGCTCCTAGACCAAATGGACACTGCTGGCTGCAGCTGAAATTGGAAAGCTCAAGGTTTCCTTACTTCTACCGTCTCCTTAAATATAAGATACAAAACAATTTCCTGCCAGATCAAAATCCAGTTCTTTCTCCATACTCTCCATATTCTAGTCAAATCACAGTATTAAAACTAAAGGATGGTTTGAAAGCCCTCTCAGATAAGAGCGCATTGAAATTTTCTGACAGTGAATGGTCCATGTTTCTTGCAGGGACTGGGAAAATGCCTCTATTGAAGGAAAAGCAACAACAATAAAAGGTCTTGGCCCACAAGAACTGACCAACAATTAGTGGGTAATAGTTTCTCAAGAGGGAAGTTGCCAGCTTATTATAAAGATCCACTGCATGAAACCGATTTTCCAGAACAATTTCAAATTTGTTTCAGGCCTAATTTTAACACAGGAATAGACTGGATCTTTTCTTCTCTGTTAGCGTTAAGCGATTTTTAGCCTTCTGAGACGTGCTTTTTTTATATTGTATGAATATATCTACCATTATTCTGAACCGTTCTGAATGGTTTGATTTCTTATGCTGAATCAACTTAGGAATGCTATTGTAGAATAACCTACATACTCGAAACAAATGAACGAATACTAAATACATGCTTACAAACAGGAGCATAATATATCCTCAAAAGAATAAAATAGGGACATTGCCAAATCTAATGTACTTTTTAAACCCCAGCCAGTGCAGGATAAGACTTCTAGTTTCATATCAACCTCTATAGCTGTGATGGTGAACCTATGGCATGCGTCCAGAAGTGGCATACAGTGGCCTCTCGACGACAAGCCATCGTCCCAACTCTGCTGCCCATGTGCGCACGCCTCCCGCCGGCCAGCTGGTCTTCAGGCCTCTGCCGTGCACGCGTGGGGTGTGTGTAGGCGGTTGAGTGAGAATGCATTGGGGGGGGCAGGACGCATGCGATGAGCCACGTGTGCATGTGCAGGGGGTAGGGCACATGCGTAGGGCCACGCGTGCATTAGACGGAATTTCTTCTAAAGACAGAAATAGATGATCCTTTTCTGAGTGGCACAAAAATAAACAAAATTGTCTTATTGGTGAGATGGACGGCATATACATTTAATAAGTAATAAAATAAATATTCAAAAGTAGAGGTCATAAATGACCAATGTTTGCATTTTAGCAGAAGTTGTCATTTCCAAAATGTAAACAGTGAGGAGTTCACAGATTTTACATGTGTGAGAAATTGCATAGCCCTCATTTCAATGCAGAGGATAAAGTCAATACATGACCCAATACATTATGGAGAGATTTCTGATGAGCCAGCAGGATAATTCAAATATAATCAGTCATGGTTTTTAATCTTATCTAGTACACCTTGGCAGAGATTTATTCTCTATTCTCATTATAGTGGCCTCAGTAGTCTAAGGGAAAAAAAGTGATACATTTTCCATATAGCGTCAGAAGCAGAAGTCTTGCTCTTCTTCTTTTCCTAAGTTATTCCAAGTGTTCAACACTTATACAGTTTGAGGATGAGTAATAGGATATCAACAGCCTTATGTGCTTGAATCATTTAAGAAAAATAAGGTTTATTAGCAAGCGCAGCACATGAGTGGGTAGGAAAGGCAGCAGAAGGTTGACGGATCACTATTTCCCATCTCCTCTGCCTTTCTCGTAAGACTAAACGGAACAGCTTCCCATTTCCCTCATGAGTAAAGGAGTCTACTTATAGTATATATGAAGAGGGTTTAGATCGAGAATGAAGGGAGAAGAAATGAACATGGCAGCACCAACATCGTCTTACCAGGTCTTTCAGATGCACCATAATGGACTACTACCTTCTTGGGAGTCTAAAGGTTCATGGTAACTGGACCAAACTTCGTTAATCTGAGACGTTTTGTTACTCATCCAAGCAACTTCGTCAGCCAGAGCAAAGTTAGTTAGGCAAAGAGTCAGAGTTGGAACGTACCAATTCTTGCCATAGCAACTTCAGGAGTTTCTTCCCAAATGTGTTGCGAAATGTCAATGAAGACTCAATCATCCAGGCCAAAGGTGTCCAAAGGTTGAATCATAGCAACGGGACCAAATGTGGGAGCGCAAAGCACGCTTTAAAAAAAAATGTTGTAATGTTTTTTTAAAAATATTTTTTAAAGTGCCTAATTTTGTTAATCAATAAGAATGAAATTTAAGTCTCAGCTTTAGAATGGGTGGTTATGACCTCCAGAGTGCCCCCGAATGTTCAGGTTAATTTCCCCGTATTTCTCAACCCAAGAATATTAGGGAAAAATATGGTGACTTAAGTCTTGAACACAGAGGTGGTTTCTGAATCTTCTTACTGCCGATTTGCTCAGGGTTGTGTCTCGAGTGTGCGCGCAAAGCGTGCAAGCGACAAGCAAAAAATAGCTTCTGTGCATAAGCAAAAATTTAGCTTCTGCGCATGCACAGAAGCAAAATCCAAAATGGCGGCGTCCACGGAGCCACCCAAGGAACTGGCTCCGTGACATCGTCACGAGTTACTACCTACTCTATAGAACCGGATAGAACAGGTAGGAACCCACTTCTGCTTGAACCCCAATTTAGCAGTCTTTTATCTTTCCCCAAATTTGGCGTACTCCAGAAGTATTGGGATTATATCTCCCAAAATTTCCAGATACTACAATCATCGCATGTGAGGTGATGAAGATTAAGAAGGTACATGAACTAGGATGGGAAGAACTAGTAATAGCGACAATAAAAAAACCCAAATGCAAGACAACTGAAAGATATTATATCCCTACTTATTTTTAATTCTGTCCTCTGTCTCTGTATACTGTCATTCATGTTTTTTTGGTTTAGAAAATACAATTTGTAAACCAAAAAGAGTCCCCTATTCCTAATTATCATCTTCTACTTGATGTGGAGAAATTTTCCATAAATATTGTAAAGTATTGTCCAACCAGAAATGTCTTCTAATCAGGTAGTCATTATTTCCATTACTGAGGCTGACAAAGATTTTATAGTAGTTATGTGGCTCATGTTATAGTGATGTGAGATTTTGCTAGAATGGGGCCAAAGTCTGCAAAAGGAGACTATGATTACAAAAAATATTAAAGAATTCAGGTCAAATGTGACTTATGACCTGGTTTTAAAGCGCAGGTGACTTCATTTTAGGTGCTCAGCCAGCAATCTGCATCTCGGGTTGTGCCCCGAGGTCACAGCAACCACAATTTACAATGTTTCTGGTGGAATCCAGTGTTTACTTCCTGTTTCTGGCAAAAACTGCCCCATAGCATAATGGATTCACTTAACTATTGTGGTGTATGCCTAATGAAAACTGCACAAAACATGTAATTGGGGATTCCATGGCGACCCAGTACATCACTAATCAAATTGCATATACCCTCAAGAGAGAATGACAGAATTTTACAATCTTGGCAATTTAATCCAGAAAATTCCAGAAAAAAATTCCTCAAACCCCCCCCCCCTCCTCCCAAAAAAAAAGATGACGGCGTCCACAGGCCAGAACCGGTTCCGTGATGTCACCAGCGGCTTACTACCTACTCTATAGAACCAGTCCGAACCAGTAGGAACTCACGTGTGTGTGTGTGTGTGTGTGTGTGTGTGTGTGAGAGAGAGAGAGAGAGAGAGAAA
>JANHFT010000573.1:59484-73297 GCA_032467955.1 Pseudoxenodon macrops | reverse complement strand
TAAAATTTATCTTCTTTCCAGGTTTTTTCCTCCTTTCTTAGTCCAACAAATTTATCTTCCAAAATTTTTCCGTTTAAAATTCTTTTTGCGTTGAAGGAACCTTATCTGTAAGGTATCCTTACTATCAAATGCACCCATTTCAGGGGTGGGTTGTAAATTGTTTTGCTGCCAGTTCGCTCAGGGTTGTGCCTTGCGCATGCACGTGAAGCGCTCGCACAGCAGTCAAAAAATTCAAAATGGGGGGCGTCCACGGAGACACCAAAGGAACCGGCTCCGTGACATCATCGCCGAGTTACTACCAGTACTATAGAACTGGATAGAACCGGTAGGAACCCACCTCTGACTCATTTGCTCTGTAGAATAAACTGGTCTCAATATGTCCCTCTTGTAGTGACTGTTACAGGTGTTATGTCTGCTAAGGAAAACAATCTGTGTGACAGTATACACCTATTACCTAGAGAAAGGGGACTAAAACATTTTTATAGTCCAGGGCAAAGAGATAACATTGCAACTTGCAAGATTATGTTATTATTTATCTCAATAAAAGTAATTTTAGTCTGCCAGTGGAATTGATTCTGGCCTACCTCATATGGCTGACATAACCTTGCAAATCTGATAGTGCTGTCCCTCCTCCTCCTCCTCTGGTGCAGAAATCCTTAACCACCAGGCTGTGGTTCACAGCCCGCCAGGAACTGGACTATGCAATTGAGCAAAGCCCCATCTGCACACATCTGGCATCCAGGCAGTGCATGAAACCATGCCCCCCTGGTCCACAGAAAAAACTGCCCTTCATGGAACCAGTCCCTGGTGCCCAAAAGGTTGCTCTAGTGAATTAGAGAAGCATTTGTTTGAGTTAATTCCCTCCCCCCCCCAGAACTGTAAGTAAACCAAAGGATGAAGACCGTGCGGAAATGAATGTCACTGGTGTTTCTTTTCTTTTTTGTGGCTTTGCTAAAGACATGTCGGCTTCAGGGAATTTCACAAAGTCAAAACATCTTTCCATAATAGATTCAGGGGACATGCTAGTCACCAGGGCTTAGTACACAGCATCTGACCTCCTTTGAGGCTGAATCCAAGTCTCCAGAAATAGCTCCCTGTGCCCTGAATTGGTCTGGGGATAATCTGTTCCAAATCATTCTCTAGATCAAAAGCAGGTTTGGAAAAAGAAATGGGGTTCTTTCTCACTGGGAGAATTCTCCTTGTAACATTAAAAATCCTATTGCCTTTAGGAACAGAAACAGGCCCATTTGCTTTCAAATTCTTTAATGGAAAGACTGGTTGAACCTCAGTCTCTAGAGAGCGAGCAGGCCTTCTGAATCTAACTTCTCTCCAAGATCTCTGAATTGCACACCATGAATCTGGTCCATGCATTCATCAACCCTCTCAAGACTACACATGCACTACCGTCCCAGCTGATTAAAGATTAGGAATAGAACAGTTCCCTATATTTCCCCAAAATGCCACTTTGAGCCATATGTCTTGAGATAGCACTTCCTGTTTCTCAAGCTAGACCACAGCCTTTGGTTTAAGTCTGGCATGACTAAGCTTCTTTTTATCTCTGTATTGTAACATTGCTAACTAGTTAGGCCATTGCTGCAGCACCAATCCCTGCCCCATATTTCCTCAATTTCTTCAGCAAACTCTGGACTGCCAAGGAATCTTATTCCCATAACATTTCCAATTGTCCAAAAGGTGTGATGGCCCAACTTAGAATGATCCAAAAGCAAGGGTGCCCAAGACAGATGTCCTTATTATTATTATTATTTCCCCATCCTTACCATGGAAGAAAGATTTGTTCCTTCTCCTTCTTCTTAATTTGTGCTTGATTATTTTTGCAGCCTGCCAGAGCTTCACATATGATTGTGGTTCCAAATGGAGTGGGTTAAAGTCATATGGAATGGGTACAGGGCAGTCTGTTTCAAATTGTCAGAACTGCCCCAATATTCAGAATTTGTCCAGATTTGGAGCACAGGCCTACTAAATTCTGAGTAGCCCAGTTGAACTGTTAGAAATTCTGTAAAATTTTTCTATTATAAAAAAAAACAGGTGCTCATCGCATTTTACAGTTTTATGATTTTTGACGTTTTGCTGTGATTGTGAGATGCTTGTGAGAGTTGTAAGATGTGTAGCCATGCAAACCTTTTAAATATAAACAAATAAATATTGCTGTCATTAAAACTTAAAGAGATGGCTACTATATACTGTATGAAGGACAATTGTGCAATATCTGAATCAGAACAAAGCAATAACATCGATGAAGGTACTATTCCGTGGAATTCAAAAGATTCAGCTGAATTCTAGAAAGGCTCTAAAATGCTATAGAAAAGTATACCAGCTAATGTCATAACATTATGTTGTTTTCTTATGCTGTATACTTATAGCCTAAACTAGGAATTTGCAAATGTTTAGGGAATAACACAGGGGCAAATGATATGGATGTGACTGTGTAGCCACCAGGAGTAAAGCTTGTTTCTACTTTACTATTTAGAGCAGTGTTTCTCAACCTTGGCAAGTTAAAACATATGGACTTCAACTCCCAGAATTCTCCAGCCAGCAATTCTGGGAGTTGTATTCCATATGTTCTAAAGTTGCCCAGGTTAAGAAATACTGATTTAGTGGCATAAGAAGCTCCCTTATACCTAATTAGATTATGGTCCCAGTTGATTCTGCTTTCTCAAAACTAACAGACTCACAAAGTTATTGCCAGCCCTGCGTGGAGATACTGAAAGTTCTTATGCTTATGCGCTATATGTGTTCTAACACTAAATAGAAGTATAGAATCATAGGGTTGTAAGAAACCTCAGAGATCTTCTAGTCCAACCCTCTGTTCAAGACAGGAGGCCCTATACCATCTCTGGTCAAATGGTTGTCCAGTCTATTTTTGAAAATCTCCAGTGATGGAAAACCTACAGCTCAGAAGTGGGTTCTGAATCTTCTTACTGCTGGTTCGCTCAGGGTTGTTCCCCGAGTGCACGCGCAAAGCGCATGAGCAAGTGCACGCGTGGCAGTCAAAAACTAGCTTATGTGGATGCGCAGAAGCAAAAATTAGCTTCTATGCATGCACAGAAGCAAAATCCAAGATGGCGGCGCCCACAGAGCCACCAACAGAACCGACTCCATGACGTCACCACAGAGTTGCTACCTACTCTATAGAACTGGATAGAACTGGTAGGAATCCACCTCTGCTATAGCTACAACTCCGGGAGGCAAGCTATTCCACTGATTAATTGCTCTCACTGTCAGAAAATCTCTCCTTGCTTGTAGGTCAGATACAGCCATTACTTCTTCTCCTGCCCTCTGGTGCTTTGGAAAATAAGTTATTCCCCTCTCCTTGTGACAAACTCTCAAATAATGGAAGACAATTATCATGTCTCCCTGCCATCCTTTTCTTTGATAGGCTAGACATGCCTAGCTTCCTCCTCATACAGATTTAACCTCCAGACTCTTTATCATCTTTGTTGGTCTTCTCTGCCAGCCCATCCTCATATGGGAAGAATCTTGGGATACTTAACCTTTCCTGAAACAGAAATGTCTGAATCATGTTTTTGCAAACAAGCCTAGGCTGGCTTCTGCTGTCATAATGACATAAGCTTGAGAAATATTAGCTTGTCCTCCTGCACGTCTATTTCTTTCTTTGAACTGCAGATAGAAGAACGCTGCCTGACATACGCTTGTGTCTGCTTGTATCTTGGGGTGTTGATACCTCTGCTTCCCCACAGCAAACAGTGGTAAACAGTGCCATTTATTGATACACTGGTTTACAATGATTCAATTCACACAACATGCTACGCAAAACCAAACGCTGTAGAGGAATAGAATAATGATTTGATGTTGTAGGTTTGTATGCCATTGTCTTAGCCTATCAATCTGAATTTTCCTTCTCTGATTAAGGGGATCAGTTATTTACCAATATTGAATTTCTAGTTAAATGGTAGACTACCCTGTTTCCCTGAAAATAAGACCTCCCCGGATAATAAGCCCAATCAGTCTTTTGAGCGCATGCACTAAAGTAAGCCACCCCCCCAAAATAAGCCCTCCCCAAAACACAGCAGCAGCCATGAGGTGACCATGTTCGCCATCTCCTGCACCTCAAAAATAATAGGACCTTCCCGAAAGTAAGGCCAAGCGCTTATTTCGGGGGTCAAAAGAAAATAAGACCCTGTCTTATTTTCTGGGAAACACGGTACTTACATGTGAAACAGGGGAAATCTTGCCATTTCAGACAATTAAAGTGCTTCCTGCATAGGAGACACCCATATGTCCTCATGACCATAGCATTTACAATAAAACAGTAATAATAGCCATGATTATTATATACAATACTTTTAGTGAAGATTGTCAGAGGATTTAAGGCATCCTGAGTTTGAAATGGAATTACACACACAATATCAAGAAAGTGGATAAATAGTATATGCAGAGGAAGAAGAAACTCTCAAACACTTTTTGAAGGGCAGGACTTCCTCTTAGTAGTAGCAGTAACACTTCAACGTTTACAGTTGTGTTGCCACCGAAACTCTAATTATGCCTTTGGATTGAACTGAAGCACAGGAAGGCAGAACATTGCAGGCCACCATAGATACGATTGTACGATGAAAGACAAAGTATTCACAAATATCTCCTTGGCTACCTCTTACGTACAAAATCTGTGTTTTTCCATTTGTACAAAAACTGTATTTCTCCATGTTTGTAACAATATCAGTAAATTTCTATTATCCTTTTAAATAATTTCTAAAGCAAATTCACTTCATCAATTTGAATGAAAATTGGTAGGAAAAATGCATGGAAATTTCTTTCTGCCGCTAATTTGAAAACCTTCCCAATGCAAATAGAATCTAAAGCTAAACAACCACAGGTAAAAGGCTCATGAGCCTAATAACATTTAATAGAGAAAAATAGGAGAAAATACACAGATGGCATCATGCTTGCTATATAAGAGTTCCTTCAGCAGTGAGATGGATGGCATATAAATTTAACAACTAAATAAATAATAAATAATCCTTGAATAGCTGGTTAAACCATGCATCTATCAAGCGTTTATCTCCTCCACTATGTCTTCCATCTTATGAAAAGATACATGACTTGTTATAATAATCATCTCAGCCATCCTGAATACAGTGGTACCTTGGTATTCAACTGCTTTGAAACTCATCACATTTGATACTCAGTGGATTTTGATGTAAAAATTTGGTCCCAGTGCTCATCATTTGTTTGATACTCAACACACAAGCTAGAACCTGTCAGTCCAGCTGCCTTATGACTCACTATATTATTCCTTATAGAAAAAATATATTTGGTACTCATCTTTTTGATATTCATTGCACCTCCCAGAACCAATTAATGATGAGTACCGAGACACTACTGTAAATTTGCTAAGGCAGTTTTTCTACAAACTTATGGACACATCCAGGCAGCTGTTTTAAAGTGTTTTTCTCCAGTTTTTGAGGGAAGAGAACAGTAGGCCAGCATAAGTTGGTTGGTGTACTTAAATTTTTGCCTGGATAACAAAGTCAGCGAATACTACTGCTTTAACAGTTTACTATGAGCAAGTTAAGGTACGAGATTAGTGGATTTCCTGCCAATGGGAAAAATATGAACCAATCACTCCTCCTCAAACTGAGTATGGGTAAGCTGTTAGAAGAGACAAAGTTTAGATGCAATCTATGTATTAAGACATTTCTTTCCACTAGGGTCTAATCAGTGGTCCTGGTCTACTATGTTCTCTGGCAATTGCAGAGAGCCAAGATGCCTGTCTGGCAGCCTGCCTGTCAAACCTGTGAAGAAACAAATACCTGGCAAGCAGCTCAGTCTCCTGGTGTCATGCCATCCAGCAGCACAAATCAAAATGGTCATGAAGAGAAGTGAGCAGCATCTGGACAAGAAGAAGCATGTCTACAGCAGTTGAAAAGCCAGACAGATCCCAGGCCTTGTGTGAATTGAACCAGATCATGCATACAACATGATTTATGTCAGGGAAAAAAACTACTTACATGCTGGATCAGAGAACCTCAAAAAGATATGGCTTCAGCTTTGAGCTGGTGATGAGAGGAAAGCTACATTCAATGGGATATTTCCTGACAGAAGGGTGAATGAAGCATCTTTAAGTCAAAGTTGTGGGTTGTGAGCTACTGAGGGACAGGCAGGGGTTAAGGTTTTGGAGTTTAAGGTTAGAAGCAAGAGGTCCACCTTCAGCTCAGAAACTCACTGAGGGACTTTTTCTCTTAGCCCAATATACTACTCAGGATTGTTGTTGTGGAAAAGGGGTTATGTATGTTGCTTGGAGCTGCTGAAGGAAAGGCAATATTTATTTATTTATTTAATAAATGAAATTAATACATTAGAATTAATCTATTAATAAATAAAAAACATTCACAACTCTTCCTTTTAGTAATGCACAATAGTTTAGTCTTGTTAGCAAAAATATTCCCTTTATTTTGAAGTCTTTTGCTAATCCATTCAACTGAAATCCATTCAGATTGTATGCAACATATGTTGGAAACTGGAATCTGTTGTTGACAAGCTAACGATTTTATCAGAAGATAACATGAAGTCTTCATGTTATAAATGGTTAAAACTAGCAAAGCTGCACATACCCAAAACTAACCAAAAAATGTAGAAAGAAATAAGACTAAGAACATAGATACAAATGTGAACTTTTCTTATACATATTTCCGTTATGCCATCAATTTTTTAAAAAGCTACTTAGTTTTCTGTCAACAATATGCTTAAACAAAAGCTATTGAAAATTTGGATAAGGTCCAAATAAAAATTATAGGGTTTTTTACCCCCAGGATTAGTAGCAAAACAAAGCAAGTCATCATTTCAGATTGCTGTCTTTATACTAATCTAGAAAAGGATTTCTAGACGTAGAGTGAAATAATCTGGAACTTGCTTAGTTGAAGGAACTTCATCCGCTTTGCTGAGTTCTGGTGTCTTCTGTAAGGCTGTGCAGATCTGTATAAATCTGAATAATGTATAATAATGTATTATCTGTATTAAACCACATTTTCACTCCCTTCTCCAAACATCATGTTGAGAAAACATGGCAGCAAACTGCCAACTGCAGTGCAAACTCCTGCCAATTTTTAGCAGGAAACAATTAAAAAAGACAGAAAGAAAAATAGGTGTGTTAAGCCTTGGATACACAGAAGTTTTATCTCCTGAAGGAAAAAAGAAGGTAAAACAGTTGAAAACCTTGTCTGGCCTCACTCTTAACAGACCAACAAGCTTTCCAAATATGCTTTCAAGTGCAGAAGTAAAGGATACAGGTAATGCTGACACAAAATAAACTTTTGTATTGACAATGTTGATCGGCTGCCTACAGAAGTCACTAATCCAGTCCAGAGATCAGTTAACACGTACTGATCTTCCTTTTATTATTATTTTTAAATGGACAAGGCAACATATGAACAACATTATGAATGAATGAATGAACGAACATTAATGCGATATTTAAAAAAGGCACGGTATGTTTAGTACTGGTGAGAGTTGCAAAAAGGACGATCAAAATTAGTGGCTAAACTAAACAATATATGCCAGTCATTTCTAGGGCTATCAGATCTGGCCTGGAAAAATCTGGATGGTTGAAAAAAAATTAAGAGTTATTATCCTTCTGATTATCTTCTTTACTCTCCCCTCTTATTTGGTCTTCTTCTTCTTCTTCTTCTTCTATTGATTTACAGGTATACCTAGAGCTTCTGCACTGGAGACAAATTCCTTGTGTGTTTAATCACATTTGACCAAATAAAGTATTCATTCATTCATTCATTCATTCATTCATTCATTCATTCATTCATTCATTCATTCATTCATCTCTTTGCTACCACTTAGTAGTGTTCTACAACTCATATCATCTGAAACTTTAAAAGGTTTGTATATTTTATAGTATGTCAAACAAACTAGATTACTATCCCAGTTTGAGAATGTAAATTATATTAATGTGAAATCGCTACAGATGAGAATCAGTTTGATGTAGTGGTTAGTTAAGGCATCAGGTTTGAAACCTGGCGAACCTGAGTTCTAGTCCCACCTTAGGCACAAGGCCAACTAGGTGACCTTGGGCTAGTCATTTTCTCTTACAAAGGAATCAATGGCAAACACTTCTGAAGAACCTTGCTGAGAAAACTATAGGGATGTGTCGAAGCAATCTTTCAGAATCGGACATGATTGAACAGAACAACAACAAGAAGAAGAACAACAAATAAAGATATGTGTCCTCAGGGCACTATATTTCTTGTGTTTATACTTAACAATAGTTTATACTTAAAAAATTGCCTTATCCTTTCCATCTTACTTATTATGATGTTGTACAGCATTCTTTTCAATCAGATTGAGAATTCAGCCACATCGTTCCCAGAATTTCAAAGCCTGCCATAAAAAAGCCCTTCCCCTTTAAACAGACTCTAAACTTGCAGCAAAAAAAAGGGGGGTGGTTATAATATGGATGACTAGCACCTTACTCTAATGTACATATTTGCATGAATTTTTATAGGGATTTTTTTCTATATTATCTAACCCTGATGAAGAATATTTACTATGCTGCTCAAAGGACGCAGCTGGTAAGTATCATCTCTTGGCATCTTTGCTTTCACTTCTTTTGTTAAAACAAGTTTTAAAGAGCTTTCTTAATTGATTAGTAAATACAACTAATACTGGGAGGGGGCGGATATGAGACTAGCACAGATCTTTAAACGCACAAAACATGCTACTGTGATCCCTGTTTGCTTCAGTACTTAATCAAAAGTGCAGTAGCCTCTTTTGAGTTTCCTTAATGTGCAAAGTGAGAAAGAAGCCAAACGGAAATATTTTTAATGGGTAGCATTTTCAGTCTGCTTCTTTAGTATCCCCTTCTTTTATTCCTCACTCTTACTATTAATTCTTTTAATATGTTCCAATGGCGAGCGGTGTCTCTTCCCTTCTTAGTAAAACCTGGTCCTTCTGCCAGGACATTATGTTCTCAGTTAGCACAGTGACGTCAAGTGGTATCTGGCTCCTAGTCAAGGAATGTTGCTGGGAAGGAATGTATGAATGAATGAATGTGGATTTCAGCTCAGATGGTAGTGGATGCCTTTCCGAGCCAATGAATCTTCCACTTTTCAGTGTTAGCCAATTGTGGGCCAGATGGGTATTATCTCACAGAACATCTGCTTACTCTCTGTGAAAAGAAAAATAAGAATGTCCAAAGCAAAACCAATGCCTGATGTAGCTTACATGGAAATGCATTCAATTTTTTAAAAAAGCAACCTTACATTTCTAAAACTTCAGAAATAGTCTCCCCGCTTTTTTAGGATAAGAAAAAAGATTGACAGAGGCATAGTGACTTCTAAAATTACAAATGATGTCTGCAGGGTGTCTACGTATCGTACTTCCCAACAAACTGCGTTGTCTTGAAATAGGTACAAGAGTGTAACTGCCTTCTTTACCAGGCGTTCTCTGATTGTGAACTTTTTGGAGGCTGCATTGTGTTTTGCACAGCATGCTGAGAGCCATCCTCCCCAAACGGATAAAATCCCTTTAATTTTTTCCCCTCTCCTTATTTTTATTCTACAAGGGTATTTTCAATTATTGTTTTACAATATTACATTACAGTATGTCTTTGGAAGGTCCTTTCCTATTCGGAATACTCTGTCTCCTAAAATAAGATGCAGGGGTTTTTCCCCTTTTCCTCAAAGGATGCAATAAAAATAGAAGCTGAGATTTTCTTTTAAGGTTAACTTCCCCTCCTGGTAAAAGACAACACTTCAGTCTTTTCACTGCCCAGAGGAAAGACCAAGCGGGAGTTTGAAGTCATTTTTTACATAGTTTTCGGGAAATAAGAGACGGTTTGGCTTCCCAGAACATTCACTCCAGGGGTGGGTTGTAAATCGTTTTCCTGCTGTTTCGCTCAGGGTTGCACCTTGCACACGCACACATGTACATGTGCACATGCAGAAATCAAAAAATAGCTTCTGCGCATGAAGCAAAAAATTCAAAATGGCGGTGCTCACGGAGACACTGAAGGAACTGGCTCCATGATATCATCACCCAGTTAGTAATGGTTCTATAGAACCAGTTAGAACTGGTAGGAACCCACCTCTGATTCACCCCCACATAAAAACAGCAGAAAAAATGCACTTCCCTTGGATTTTTTAAAATGGGTGCAGTAGGCTCTCACCTCTCTACAAGACTTACAAGAACTTTGTGTATTCAAGTCAGTTTTGATTCTTGGCAATAGCCCAGATTTCAACTCAGAGTTGTCACTCCAGGCACAAATGACTAGACTCAAATTATCCTACTTTAGGCACATTAGACCCAGCTCTAATGTTGGGGAAAGATTGAAGGAAAAAGAGGACAACCAGTGATAAGGTGGATGGAGTCAGCTACAGGGCTGATGAGTGCACTATTGGGAGGTCTGAAAGACCAGATTATCATGGAGAAAATCTACCTGGGTCATTGCTAGGAATAAAAAAAATGACTTGATGGTGCACAATCAATCAACCAATGGCCCAGACAACCCCATGCAGTCTTTTTGATAAGATTTGGAATTTGTTTGCCATTGCATTCTTTCTAGGACTAACAGAGAATGAGGGTTCGAGGTCATCCAGTTAGCTTTAGTAAGGAATATAATTTCCAGTCTCTAGTTTCTAGCCTGATGCTTTAACCATTAGGGCCTGTTTTAATCATAAACATCCAAGATAGGTCTTGTTGATATGCTTGGCATGACATCATCACACACACACACAAAATTAAGACATTTCAGTGAAGATACCACAGTGCAAATGATGCTATTTGCCTATAATTTTAGCTTGTACAATCTCAAAAATGTGAAAAGGAGGTCCAAAAGAATTTAACTTTATCTACTCTGGGAGGTTATAGCAGGTGTCATAGTGGACTGCATCCAATTTACTGGCCATGGTTTTTTTTTTACATCCTTGCTTTATTTTTAAGAAACCTAAAGCTTAATGAATAATAATAAAGAACCGTAAGTAAAGAGAAATGGGGATAAAGTTTGCACTTGGCACAAATACAAGTTATCTGCTCACAACTTCCCTACACCATATAGTTCTTTCCTTTTCTTTCAGGGGTGTCAAACTGGTGGCCTGCAGTCTGGCTGTGTCATGTGTAGGCCATGCCCACCTCAGCTCTGTGAAGGGAAAAAATATATTGAAATGGCAACGTGACACCGTGAGTTTGACAACTGTGCTTTACAACATTACTTTTTCATTATATATTTTTTCTAAGTTTGCAGTGTATGTATGTAAGTGTATGTAAAGAGAAAGATGGGGAAAATATAAATGCACAGATATTCAGTAGTTATGTCTATCTTCTCTTAGGTCTTGTTTTCTGAAGGCTTTGTAAGTGACCAGGGAGGTAGATCAACAAAATAATATGAAATGTTCCACTTAAATAAAGCCACCAACACATTGTAATCATAAGCACAGCCACAGGGAAATAGGTTCCACTGAAATGAATGGGACTTACTAAAAGTTTAGGTTTTTTTCTCCATGCCCTGGAATATCAATTGAATTGATTAACACAAGCTTCCAAAATAAGGGAAAGGAATTATTTCTGCAGACAAAACAAGATTAATTACTGTGTTATGATCACACAAAGACTTGGCTCAAAGTTGATCTTTAGAATCTGAATTGCCCCAACAACCTTTCTGCCCATGGAGAATTTCATGAACTTGATCAATTCGATTTCAACATATAGCAAATAAATGACAGAGGGTGAATATAGTATCGGCCTGGGGTGGTGCTTAAAATGTTGGTTTAGATAGGAATAAGGAAATTCATATTCAACTTCAGTCTAAGCTGTAGAAGCTCCATGTTGACTTTGGGCCAATCTGTCCATCGTAGCCCAAAGTATTTTACAAGGTGGCTGTTGTAAGGGAAAAATGGAGGGATATCCTCATGTAAGCCAACTTTTGGAGGAAAAGTGGGTTGTCAATCAATCAAATATGGTAAATGGATATTATCAAAATCCAACAACTACAATCAACTAGCATTACAGGTAGTCGTTGATTAACAACTGCCTCATTTATGACTTTTTCAGGTCCATAAAGCAAAGGAAAGCTGAAATAAGATTGGAAGCACAATCACAGTTTCATTTAGCAACTGCTTGGCTTAGCACAGGGGTCCCCAACCTGTGGGCTGTGACCCACTAGTGAGCCATCAGGGCTTTGCAACAGAGCCACGGAAAAGGCTGGCCACTCATGCCAGAGGAACCATCCCCTCTCCTCCCCCGCCAGTCCGTAAAGCCAGAAACGTTGGGGAACTCTGACTTAGCACCTGAGTTGCCAGTCCGCAATGTGTAATTTATGAAAATGTAGATTAGATACAGTAAACCTTTGCGTTTGTATGTCTTTGAGTCAATTTTGATCCCTAGTCTCTGTAGTTTTTCTGACAACCTTTTTCCTGTTTTGTTTGTCTTGGGGCTAAGAATGAATGACTGTCCCAAAACCACCCAGCTGGCTTTGTGCTTAAGGCAGGGCTAGAACTCCCAGTCTCCCAGTTTCTAGCCAGTATCCTTAACCATTGCACCAAATTGGCTCCCTGAAATAATGCATCAACATCTGACTCTAGCAAAGTTCTAGCAAGGACAAATAGCTAGGGTTGTCTTTATCATTACGCGCTTTTGAACTTTTTAAATGTTTGTTCTCTGTTGGAGACAACATTCTGGAGTAGAGGGGCTGCTTCTTTCAAACAAAAAGGCAATTAACAAAAAGAACAATATTGTGCCTTTTTACATTGCCCTGGTCACTACAACTAAACTGCTGTTTTCAAAGGATGTGAGAGACAATGTAAGTAAACATGGAAAAGAATAGGAACACAGTGACGTCAATGGTAATTCTCCTTCAGCATTAAAATAAGAAGTATTCTTCATGTTGAATTTGACTATTGAATGTATTCATGTCAGTTTCTTGACATGATATGTAAGTAGTTTCTCACCAGCTTCTTCAATGTGCTTTTTGGGCTTCCCAGATTAGCCTACTGCCCATACAAATACTAACCAGATTTCTTTGCTTAGTTTCTAAGCTCAAGCAAGGTAGATTGGGTGCTGTCACTTACTGTGACCTCTTTGTTTTAAAACATTGTTAAAGGAAAAAGTAGACTTTCTAGAGTACAATTTCCCCGGAGATTCAGATCACCAAGGGTGATAGGAAAGTCATCTTTTCTTATTACTCTTAAGATTGCCATTATGACTTAGAAGAAATCGGAATATTTCAGCTCTGTAGGTAATAAAATAATATACTTTGAAGGGACCACTGAAAGCAGGGCTGGGCAATATTTTGTTGGCCTCTTATAATACTTTATGCCTTCCAGAGGCACAGAGCATGTGCGCCAGTGGCATCACTGGGTGTGGTAACAATGTGACTTCTTTTCATGTTTTGTGTGACTTTTGTACTTTAAAGACTTTGCAAGGATCAAAGACATCAACCCCTTAACCCTTTCGAATTAAAAATCAGCCTAATGTTGTACAGTAGGTTTTTAGAAGCCCTTGAAATCATTCAAGTACGAAATCTCTAGGTCAAAATGTTAGATCTATCTATTCCAATAATACTCTGTATAAAGGTTGCTGCATAGTTCACAGGGCCACTGATTGATGGTTGCCTATTCTTTGTATTTAACCTTTGGTCAGTTCAAGAATCCAGATTAAAACACTCCTAATAATTGGGGACGTGGTGGTTCAGTGGCTAAGATGCTGAGCTTGTCGATCAGAAAGATCAGCAGTTTGAATCCCTAGTGCTGCGTAACGGGGTGAGCTCCCGTTACTTGTCCCAGCTTCTGCCAACCTAGCAGTTTGAAAGCACGTAAAAAATGCAAGTAGAAAAATA
>JANHFT010000573.1:0-21649 GCA_032467955.1 Pseudoxenodon macrops | reverse complement strand
GTGGGCACCTGTTCTCTTTTGTTGACTTCTGCTTTACCCGTATTGATTTACTCATTTTTATATACTGCTCCAATTAGAAGACCCTGAGCCGCTTATCATCGATACAGTAATCAGATTCATAACATAACTTTTCCCAGCTTCCCATTCTAAATCACAGCCCTGGCATCTCCTAATGGTCCAGCCTTGTTTGGTTTTCTAACTTCAGCCACATTCAGCAAAGGGAGTTCATCCAAACTATGGTTCTAGATACATGAAGAAGTCCATGTAGTTTTCTTGGAAAAAGTTGGGGATTGGTCGGCTATTGGCTTTTTCCAGAATGCTGTTTCCTACAGTCTTCAAATGTCCTAATCAGGGGTCAATACTACTTGAACTCTATTATTACTTTCAGAGGTGTGGCATTAACTAAATCCAGAGAGGTCCTGCCATAATCTGGAATAGTATGCAGAGTGGCTTGGTACATGGAAGGATCAGCTTCCTCTATTTTTTATAGAAATGGGAATTTTAGTAGTTGTTGCTTACACAAGAAATGAACACCTGTCTCTTTTGGTACTTGACCACCTTACCCAAGTATGGTTTGTATGACCAAGTATAGTTCTACAGCTGTATCTGAATAAGTTCTTCGTTTATAATCAAGAACTCTAAAATAGAAGAATAGGAATCTTGAACTTATCCTATTGATTCTTTACTCCATTCTCCCTTGCTGGCGGTGTGTAAAAGTCTACTAAATGTCTGATAATTTCATCTAGCTTCCATGTCTTGGATGCAATAAACTGTTTAGCATAGCTTTAAAAAAAAGTGTAAAATCTGATGGGTTTCAAGGGAAATTATCTGTACGTAGCAATTTAGAAGCAGGTAATGTACAAGTGATTGTACGAGGTGGTGGTGGTGAGGAGGAGAAGTTTCAGGAGTTTCTAAGAAGCTCTGGCAAGAAAATAATGATTGTGTTTTGCAGTAGCTGCAAGGGAATCTTATTCTTTGGAAGCCAGTACTAATTTGCCGGCCCTGGGTAGGTCAAGAAAAGGAGAATTAAGAAAAGGAGGTGATGTGAAGGAACTCAGAATTTTTAATATGACAGTCATATTAAACATTCTGGGTTTCTTCACATCACCTCTTTTCTTAATTCTCCTTTTGTTGACCTGTTCTGTTACTTGGAACCCTGACAATGACAGTAAGAGGTTCTGCTAGGTTTTAAAGGCCTCTTCCTTCCTCTCTGAGTTTTGTGGATGCCCTTTCTAGGTTGAATCTCTCCTTGATTAGTTTTCATCCATTGCTTCTTGTCCTGCCTTCAGGTGCTTTGGAAAATACATTGACTCCCTCTTCTTTGCGGCACTCCCTGTCAGGACATTTCTCCTTAGTTCTAGGTTGGTTCTCTTCTTTGAGCATATAAAAACCTCTGAGCTTATAAAACTGTAACAAAACATACATCAAAACATGATTTTGTAGCACATTGTGGGTGGAGACCAGATTGGCTGGAAATCAGCTGAAGGCCTGAAAGTTGTGACGACTAAGAGGAGATTGAAATTATTTAATAAAATATCTGAATGGTGTTATGAATTCCCTCCAGATCTTCTGCTCTTACTGGAGCAGAAATTATAAAGTTATGACTGAGTGTCTTTAGCTGCCTGTCGTCTAAGCTTTTATGGTATACAAAATTACAGCTACAATTATCAAAACAGCAGCACAAGCAATACCAAAAACCAATTAATGAGAAAACTTCCAAAACTAGGATGTTTTACCATCTTTCACTCCTTCAAAATCTTTTCTGACTGAGTTTGAAAAGTACTAATTAATATTGTCCCACTAAGGAGAAGCCCAAATATATCTCATGGCTATAGAGGTAGGGTCTGCTGCTTGGGTGGGGAGTTGGACTAGAAGACCTACAATGTCCTTTCCAACTCTGTTAATCTGTTAAAAACTCTTTCATGACAACTGCTAGACAGTAGGATTCTTCAGTGAAAAGCCATAGCTGGATTTAATTTATTTTGAAAAACGAAATTATCAGAGACTCTTAATCTCTGATATCAGAGAAGATGTGGCTAAACCAAAAGCAAAAACAATCAGAGGTTAGGAAGAACCAAGAGAGACAAATATTAGATTACAGACTACAGATTAAATTAGATTAGATCAGATTCTTGAAATTTTAAGACTGTCCTGAGATGGCCTTGGGGACTAAATATAGAAGCAGTGTTAGATATTACTGGTGTTGCATGATAGGATTTACTCAGCAATGGCTGTTCTCCATAGCTTTGAGTACAGAAAGACTACAGATCAGTCCCTTCCCTGTTACAATGCACAGGAAGTTGAAGCAAAGAAGCATCCATTTTGATATCTATATGGTCAGAGATAAAATTGGGATGCAGCACTTGTTTTGGCAGGTGACCAACCTTACGTTTATTTAAAAAAATAATACAAAAAGGAAAGAGGGAAAGGAGAAAAAAGGAAAAAGATGAAAAGAAAGAAAGAACCGAAACATATTATGTCACATATAGAAAATCATTCAGCCTAAGTTATAAGCACATCATTAAACTTCACCAGACCAAGTAATATTGATCAGTCTTTTCATTCCATCCACAGATAGCCAATTCATAAGTAGAAAGAAAATACATATCTATGATCCTGGATTGTAAATCTTGTGCCAAACTAGCTTTTCCGCATTGGAAAGGAAAAAAACAAATCCATAATTCTTCATATAGTCAAAAGTTCAATAGATAATCTCATAAAGCTATGACTAAAAATTGAGCCAAGGTTCTGTCATAATGTTATAAAAGCCACATGATAACTTTCTAATTTGTCCTCAGTGATGCATTTGGTTTTTTAAAAAGCAGATTACTTGCATTTCACAGAGAAATAGAAAATATATGACAGTAAATGTAACAGTCTAGAAATTAAAAACGTACCACAATATGATAGCCATTATTTTGATTAAAAAATAAAGGGGGTATGTGGGTCCTTCTTAGGACTATAAGATACTCTTCTTAGAATATCTTATAGTCTGCTTAAAATAATACATTTCCCCCGCTTATTTTTCTTCCTGGCATCTTTTCCCACAAGGGCAGGTTCTGCTCTTTTTTCTAGATCAATCAAATGTCGATTGATTGTGACAGGAATTGTCACAGGAGACTGACTTCATGAGAGAGAGTGACTGACCCAAAGTTACCCAGCCAGCTTTCATGGTTACGTCAGGACTTACTGCCTCCTGATTTCTAACCTGGTGCCTTAACAAAATACGTCTGAATGAATCCATCTTTAAGTAATATTCATTTTTACATTTCCCTTCCCTTATAACCACAATAATAAACCCTGTGTCAATCTTATCAGAGATTTGATATATTAATATCTGCAAATGAAAGTTCTCTTGGAATAATTTTTCATAAATATTTAAAAACAACATTTAAAGCTTCAATTATTATAAAATTTTCATTGAAACATTGGAGCCTATTGAATGTAAATGAGACTCCAATTAATTCGATGACCTGATAAATTACTAAACCGTTGCATACTGTCCATAATTCTTTGTACAGAAAAATGTAATTATCAATAAGACATAACACATCATTGTGCCATACAAAAACTGTTCAACTGCAGTAGCTGTTGTGCGGAAATATCATCTCTTTGTCTAAACCAAGGAAGGCAGTGTTTCAAATTAAAAACAAGAGGATGTAAAGGATGATGAGTTCCTTAGACAGTTTGATAGATGAAGAGACAATTCCATCTCTAATAACTTGGCCAAAGGTTAGAAAGCAGCATATTGATCGAATTAATAAAATGGGGAAATTCATATTTAGGAAAAAATCATTTCAGAAATTTCCTCAGGCTATTTACCAGAGTTATTTTCTCACCACATTGTTAATTTGATTTTCATTTCATTTTCCTGAAAGGTACATATAGAATAATAATTAATAATTGTATAATATCAGTTGCTCAAAGTTAAAAACAGATTGTGCAGGATAGATAATCCAGAATAATATCATCTGTAATCTATGAACCCATTATCCATTTTTTATGATTACTGCATTAATAAAGAATTTGACAATTGCTTATTATTCAGCAGGAACTTTATTCGTCTCCAGAAACCAAGTAATATAAGATTCAAAGAAGGATGTGTGTGTGTGTCTGTGTCTGTGTATGTCTCTCTCTGTGTAACATTATAATTTGTAATACCATTGGGGCAAATAAATCAGTGTAGATCTTTTAATAGTTGAATAACAGAGCAGGTTTTACTCATTTTCAAATAATTAATTACATCTGTCATTTCTTAAAGAGATAAAGAGATGGACTCAATAGGCAGTCTGATCATAGGTAATTTAAGGAAGAGCTATATGAAAATTGATTAATTTCTTTCTTGGTCACCCTTCATTCAGTGTTATGTAATCAAGAATATACCTTTAAAAAGTTGATTTATTGAGTCAAATTCTCTATAATTCTTTGTGGGTATCCTTCAACTAACTAGATTACAATTTTATTACAACTTGGATGGGAGACAAGCAGAAAATCCCAAGACTCTACTTTAGATTAGGAAATTTTTTAAAAATCTGGAAGAAAGGGAAAGAAAGTCAAGCTGAGTGAGTTTGAAAGATTCTTTATTTTAGAATAGTGGTCTCCAACCTTTCCAGCTTTGCAGACCGATAGGAAGTGAGTAGTGGGCAGGCAAGTGTGTGCACACAGCTTGCTCGTTCGTTGCACACACAACTGGAGCTGTGTGCACATCTGTGCTCATCCGTCACTTCTGTGGTCCAGTTCTGAACAGACCACAGTCCGGTAGTGGTCCATGGCCCGGAATCCCTGCTTTAGAAGATATAACATTGCAATAAAACAAATTTAATAATATGACATATTTAAAGAAGTCAGCAAAAGCATGCAGAATTTGTGGAGCTTTTCCAACACTTTGATAAGATTTCTGCTCTGAGTCACCTGACCAGGGAGAAGGCAGGAGGAAAGCTTACAACAAACCAACTGGCTACTCACTGACCAGCTACCCAGCTGCTTCTCCTGTAAGGAATATTTGAAGGACATTTTCTTTGCAGTCCCCAGGCAGTCAAGTCCCTTTTCACACTTGATCTTTCTTTTGCCAGTTTATGTTCCCAACCAAACTTGGCCCGTTCTGTACAAATTTTCAGATTGCTATCATGCTGATGGACAGACAGAGTCCCAACACTCCTTACACAATTACTTTCCAACATTCCATTGTGTTGGAAGAGTAGGAACTGTTTAAAAAATGGACTAGGTCAGCTGCAGCCATAGAAAAACTTGAAAATAATTCTTGTTTCAGTTGGCTCTGTATCTGTGGGTGAAAAGTCATGCTAATTGTTTCTTCTTTGTTTCTCGGGGAAAAACAAAAGCAACGTAAATTTGTGATGAGATCATAAGTGCATTGAAAATTCTGGAGAAAATTAGTTGAGTTGGTACTAGTAGATTTGGCCTTCACGTTTTATCCTTAGACAGCTGCCAAGGCCCTGATGTCTTGGCACTACTTTTGACATCTGTCCGCCCAACTCCTTTCAGTATTTATATTCTACTCCATCACTGAGCAGCATTAGGGAGCTGGGTCTAACCATCATGAAATTAAATTAATGACTACACCCAGTTATCTGAATCTTTTGAGTGTGTTATGGTGCTTCTCTCCCACTAAGAGGGGAAGAAGAGGTTCATTAAATTGCTCTTTCCCATTCAGAGCTAGCCAGAACAGAATAATAGAATTGGAAGGGACCTTGGAGGTCTTCTAGTCCAATCCCCTGCTCAAGCAGGAGATCCTATATCATTCCAGACAAGTGATTATCCGGTCTCTTCTTAAAAGCCTCCAGTGATGAGCACCCAGAACTTCTGAAGGCAAGCTGTTCCACTGGTTGATTGTTCTCACTGACAGGAAATGTATCCTTATTTCCAGGTTGGTTGTCTCCTTGATTAGTTCTCATCCATTGTTTCTTTTTTGTCTTCTGGTGCTTTGGAAAATAGGTTGACTCCCTCTTCTTTGTGACAGTCCCTCAAATATTAGAACACTGCTATCAGGTCACCCCTAGTTCTTCTTTTCACTAGACTAAGGTAAAGATAAATGTTCCCCCGCACATGCGTGCTAGTTGTTTCTGTCTCTAGGGGGTGGTACTCATCTCCATTCCTAAGTCAAAGAGCCAGTGCTATCTGAAGACGTCTCCATGGTCATGTGGCCGGCAGGACTCAATGCCAAAGGCACACAGAGTGCTGTTACCTTCCTACCAATGTGGTCCTTATTTTTCTTGGCAGAAGCTGGGACAAGTAACGGGAGCTCACCCCATTACGTGACACTAGGGATTCGAACCGCCGAACTGCCAACCTTCTGATCGACAAGCTCAGCATCTTAGCCACTGAGCCACCACGTCCCTTTCACTAGACTAGACATTCCCAGTTCCTGCAATCCTTCTTCATATGTTTTAGCCTTCAGCCCCACCCCAATCATCTTTGTTGCTCTTCTCTGCACAGTCTCTACATCTTTTTTAATATTGTGATGACCAAAATTGGATGCAGTATTCCAACTGTGGTCTTACCAAGGCATTATTAAGCAGTAGTATCACTTCCTATGATCATCGTTCTGTCTCTCTGTTAATGCAGCCTAGGATTGCATTGGATTTTTTTAGGAGCTGCAGCACATTACTAGCTCCTATTTAGGGATTGTCCACTAGGACTCCAAGATTTCTAAATAGCCAGAGTTTTAATTGCTAGCCTTTGTGATCTTTTATTCAAATGGAAATCACTGATGTTTTCTCAGAGTAATGGACTTAATGAAGATTGGGCACATTTTGATTTCTAGTCATTGCAAGATTGTGCACTAGAATAAATATACCTTCAATGGCTTCAGATTAGTGGTTTCAGTAAATTATCATGAAGATTTTATGGGGATTCTGCAATTGCGTCCTGAAAGATCTGGTATAGGAGATTACAGCACAGGAAATCTTTTTTCTTCTGATACAATGAAGTGAGTATTACTGGGAAAATCACAAATATTCCCAAGGTACAAAGCACAGGGGGGAAAATCTGTGGTTTGTGGACTCTGTGGTCTATTCCCAATAAATAGTTTCTCATCTATGAACTATGGGACATGTTCTAGAAAAATAGGTTAAATTCCTACTTTTCTCCCATGGCTTCTCATGAACCGCATGTACTTTATAAATCAGGATTATGGGATGGGAAGCTCTGGACAATTCATTTCTCTTGATGTTAGAGCATGAAATACTATAATTTTTCCATAAATGAGAAGCACAATATAACTCTAATAAAAGTAAATGAAATATTTGCAGCCTAAGAGACTATGTTTTCTTTTCTTTTGGGGGGAATACTGGTAGGTATTCCTAAAATTTCATCACTGGAGGTTCAGATTTATCTTAGACTTGGATGCCTTAGAAATGACAACGAAATTAATAAATACAGTAGTTTCCTGTTTTTGGGATCATCAATAGTAAAGGAACTACCAGTCAAGTAAAATGCTATAGAACAGAATTTGGTAGAGTAATAATGAAGTCCTTGGAAAAGATATTCAAATGCTATGATACGTCTATATCTACAAAAACCAGGATCATACAGGAAATGGTTTTCACTGAGACTATATGGGAGCAAAAATTGGACTTTAAAAAAGAGTAGAAACAGTACAGACACTTTTGAAATTTGGTGTTGGAGAAGATTGCTGAGAATACCTTGGATAGCCAAGAAAACAAACAAAAGGATCATTGAACAAATCAACTCAAAATTTTCACTCAAGGCACAGACAATGGAGGTTTGGACATGATATCCAAATTGTGGGTATCCACAATATCCCTTGGGAAGTCCACAATTCTGGGAAAGGGGGAAGAAAAACAACAACCAATAACAAAGTGAGGGATGCACTATTGGAAGATTTGGAAGATCAGTTGAGGACAATTCATCCTGGAGAAGGCCTATTTAGGTAGCCCTCGAAGAGTTAACACTGATTGGTGGCACATACTGTAATCAGTCAATATTATTGTTGTTTCTATTTCCTGCTGTAGTTTTCATAACTCCAGAGGTGGGTTCCTACCAGTTCGGACTGGTTCTATAGAGTAGGTAGTAAGCCGCTGGTGACATCACAGTGACGTCATGGAACTGGTTCTGGTCCATGGATGCCGCCATCTTTTTTTTCTTTTTTTCTGGTTTTTTTTTCTTCTGCGCATACGCAGAAGCTGACTTTCCAGCACTGCGCATGCATCAGCATCTTGTTTTCACCTTTTTTTTGGGTAATTCTTTTCCATTGTGCACGTGCCCGCATGCAAAGTGGGTGCGCGCCCACACAGTGCGGCCATGCAGTGCAGGAGGAAGCGAACTGGCAACGAGGTAAGTTAAAACCCATCCCTGCAAAACTCCATTGTATATTTAATTATCTTTAGCAGAGACATTAAGATCTATTTACATATAAAATAGGCATACTTGGGCCAGAGAATTGAAACTGATGAATAATTTAAGAATAAAATCAATAGCATGCCATAAACATACAGTAAAGGTTTGTTTGGTTTTTGTTTAATTGTTTGTGTGCATTTGTGGGCTGCGGTAGGCTTAGTCCTTTCATTATCTTTGGATGCTTCCTCCAGCTTCCCTACAATGTAAAAAGAAACAGGTAGGAACAAGGGAAGCATTTTTTCTCACTTGTGGAATGCCAGGCACACCTAATCCTGACATTTATGCTTTTCGAGTACCTGGAAAAGACATTTTTCTTCTCCCAGACACTTTTATAGATTTGGCATGAAACACTTGCTGTACAGTTGAATAGTGGATTGTGTTGATTTTTTTTTGCTGTGCATTACTTGTATATTATTGGTTTTCCCTGTTGAAAACGTTTTAGAAATTTATTTAAGGAAAGTTGTGATTTGCCCAAATAATTCTTATTGAGAATTAAGGGGAGGTTGAAACCTACATTTACACATACATGATCTTGTCTATTGTGTACCTGTGCATATCT
Source organism: Pseudoxenodon macrops (assembly GCA_032467955.1). Lineage (NCBI taxonomy): Eukaryota > Metazoa > Chordata > Lepidosauria > Squamata > Pseudoxenodontidae > Pseudoxenodon > Pseudoxenodon macrops. Next base: position 12,714 of record JANHFT010000573.1, on the reverse strand, counting down.
AGAGATTGTGTATGCAAACATATTTATTTCATTGTATTTCATTGCAACATGCTAGTCCCTTTATTTGAGAGTTCTAGGTGAATCTAGGGAGACCAGCAGGTACAATTGACATATCTAACCTTTCTTTTTTTAATGTACAAACTGCCATTTCTTTTTTTACATTGCATTACATTTTGTATATAAATGGTTTCATATTTTACTAAGTTCATGAATACTGAACTTGACTACTCATGACTTCTGTTTCAGTTTAAGCTGCCTGAAGGTTAAGTTATACTTTGCACATTGAGCTAGTCTGAATTTGCAATGCATACTTTTCCAAATTTAAAATGGACGTCAAAATGGACGTAATTTGAGCCTATAGTTATAATGTGAACCCCAACTGTTATAATCTCCTATCTGGAAATACCTCTCCTCCCCTAAAAATATATCTTGTCAGCATCCAAGTAATGCATCCATAGGAAGCAGAACTCTGAGGCAGGCAAATTCCTCAAAGAACAATTTATTGGATACTTCATATTGGCACAACTCATGAAAGCTAACTTGAAAGTTCCCACGGCTTTCACCTACCGTAATTAAAAAGTAAAAGTTTCCTCTTTCTCACAAGTCACTGGTCACACTGCCCAATCAAGGTGCTGGCCGGTTGCTTGGTTACTTTGCTCCTCCTCTGGCCACCCACCTGTGAGAATATCCTTGGTTCCCAGAGGAAAACTTTATTGTTTTGTCTACAAAACCCCATCTAGCTATTTCCCTCCTCCTTCTGTTGTGTGGCAACCCAGGAGCATCCAAGAAGGTCTCAGCCAGATTCACTTCAGGGTTGACAATTCCCTTATTTCATAAAATACACAGATATCAGGAGAGAGAGAAAGGAAAAGAAACCCTGGGCTGATCTTAAGATATTCAAAATGGTGATTAGCCCCATAGGCTAATTTTAAACTACATCTAGCTAGACAAGTTTAAAACTAAACATCAAAGCTCCTTCTTGATGTATTAGATTTGACAAGGTCAAATTTTCAACCTGGTGCTCAAAAGTGGGTCTCCCAAACATATGTATAGAACTCCAGAGGTGAAGAAACAAATCTGGAAACATGAGGTAAGGCTGGTCAAACTCCTATTTTGGAATAAGAAGTGACAGGAGACAAAATTTCACAGACATTCAATACTTCCTATTGCTTATTTTCCTGCTTCATATTATCTTCCCAAACTGGTTTCTCCAAGATATTTTTTTATATGGGCATCCTTCTGCCATATACAGCTCTACTTTGGCTTTCCCTTGAACTCTTGTATCTATTTTTTCCTCTTCCTACAAAATTAAGTGACACAGCATTTTCCCATATAGTTCTAATGTTTTATCGGGGTTATATTTGCATAAGTTACAAAGTGATGTAAATGTATAAATAAACACTGTATTATACACTAAGGACATTTCTATACATATTCTATAGGCCACGATTATCGTAATATGTAATTCATTTAAATAGAAATAAAAGACGTCACTGCTCGGTATAAAAAGATTTCATCCGGATGACTATTCAGTTGCTAAATAATGATATATACCTTCATGTTTATTCCTATGCCTTTATAGGATTCTTTATCTTCAAAACTGGACATAGATTGCACAATCGTTCAAACAGAGGACTTCCCCTGTAAAATATGACTGCTATTATGGCTAAATTAAACACACATGACCCAGCATCAGACATTAGATACAGTTATTGCTGAAAACCTGGTGCATTTAGCACAAGAACCTTAACTCAGAGCATCTTCTGTGGTAAGTTAAGATCTCCATTCAGTATGGAAAAAGAAGGAGGTTCCCACCATCACAGGACTTCTTCCTTCAGGCACTTCTATTAAATGCTACAAGCACAGAGTCCTCCAGCAGAAGCAGTTTCATGCATTCTGAATGTGTAGACCTAGTAATCCACTCTTATGTATACAGTGTTCTGAACAATTTTCAGAATGCCCGGATGCCTTCCGTTCAACAATAGCCTCAAGTAATACTGGAGGCTAAAACGGTTTCAGGGATTGGGTATTTAATTTTTATTTATTTATTTATTTTTCAAGCACATATTAGATAACAGATATAAGTATAAACATGGTTATTAATACATGAAATGGATACGAATAAAAGGGGTCATTAGGACAGGGACGGTAGGCACATTGGTGCACTTATGCACGCCACTTACAGACCTCTTAGGAATGGGGTGAGGTGAACAATAGATAGTCTAAGGTTAAAGTTTTGGGGGTTTGGGGAAGAAACCACAGAGTCAGCTTTGGGTATGTCTAGTTTAATGAAAAGAAGGACTATATGAGTGATATAATAGCAGTGTTCCAATATCTAAGGGGGTGGCACAAAGAAGAGTATTTTCCAAACCACCTGAAGGCAGGACAAGAAGCAATGGATGGAAACTAGTCAAGGAGAGATCCAACATAGAACTAAGGAGGAATTTCCTGTCAGTTAGAACAATTAACCAGTGGAATGACTGGCTTCCAGAAGTTGTGAGTGCTCCAACATTGGAGATTTAAGAAGAAATTGGACAATTATTTGAGTGAAATGGTATAGGGTTTCCTGCTTGAGTAGGGGATTCAACTAGAATATCTCCAAGGTTCCTTCTAACTCTGTTATTCTGTTAACAATCTGTTAAATAATTGGGATTATGCTGATTATGCAGAGGCGCCTCTTTATTTCTTTTACAAATGACTCATTTTTCTCTAGAAAATTAAATTAAACAAAATATTAACGGCTGCCTTGCCTTATCAAAGAATAATATTTAAACATACAGTTCTGTTTAACAAAAAAAATCAGCTTCCTCATTTGAATGCAAAAACCTCTCTGTCTCTCTCTGTCCCCCTCCTTTCCCTTTCTTAAACTGATACTGCTGAAATGAATGCTTTGGTAGCTAGATTATTGTGATCTAAAACACAAACATGACAGTGTGATGTACTACATTTGCTAAACAAGCAAATACAGCAACACGAAGTCTTTACAATGAGTAGAATAGACAGGAATGTAACAAGATGAGAAAATAAAGTTTCTTTCTTTAAAAAAATAAAATCCTGTCAGTGATTAAATGCAATGACTCACAATTCTTATTAAAGCAGCGTGCATAGAAAAAATACAAGGGAAGGGTTAACAAAAGCATGAACTGAGATTCACATAAACCGTTGACAGCTTAATTGCTATGTTGACAGAACTTGCTGTTTTGGAGCTGATGGTACTTTCCTCTTCAAACTGTTGTGCTGCATTGTAGAAGAGGCCTAAGATCAGAGACACTCCCTCTTAATGCACCTGCTGGCAGACAGGATACGTGTAGGTGGCTCAAGGAGCCCCAGGAACAGAGAGCAACTGGCTGAAGAACCACCTGAAAGATACCTGTGATTCAGAAGAAAGAGGGGTTGAAGATAGCTTGATGGACCTAGATAGTCAAACAAAGTATGTGTTATAGTTGCTCCAGGCCCAGATCATAAGTCAGAATGAAATAGTTCAAAATATATTTGTATTTATCCAGGGTTGAGTAAATGTTCAGTGCTCAGTTCAAATTCTGGGTCTCCAAAAAGTTTAGTTTATTTTTCTCCGGAGTTGTGCTGAACTATAAGGAGAAGATAGAACAGTATACAGTTTTGTATAGTGCCAATTTGTTAGCAGGGGATTCTCCAGTCAAACATGGCAACAGAACTTGGGTGAGAAGACGTTTTAGTTGGTTGTCTGGAAAAACAAAGATATGTTGTTCCTCTTTGTTGTTCATCTGGAACCAAGAGAGACAAGAATGATAAATACTGCCAAGAAACAGTCTAGGAATCCATTCTTGTCTTGAATCTTCCTCACGTGATTTCCCATCTGGAACATCTTTCACAGGGTAAAAGTTGCCGCCATTGCAATATCTGCTTGACCTGCTTCATGTTTGTGGGTGCAACTAAACAAATCCTTCTTTGATGGGCCTCTGTCCCCATTGTCCTCTATCGTTTTGATCACAACATTAAATTTCATTGAACTATGTTGTTTTAATATCAACCTCCCCCCTCAATTTAAATAGGGCTTTCCCCTAGAATTCTGCTAATCTAAAAAAAAAAAGGATTTAAGAAGACTTCATAGGAAGAAAAGGAATGAGACTATCAGTTTTGATGACATAACGTCTGCCAAATAATTAGCACAGTTCTTGTGATAAAATCCCCCTATGCTCTCTGTAGTTATAAGAGAGAAGTGTCTTTTAAAAAAAAAGAGATCCATCTCATTGTGTCACAGTCTTTCATTTTTAGAAATTGTGTGATCAGGGAAAATCCAGAAGACTCCCTGCTTTGCCAGAGGAGCTGATCTTTATTCTGCACGGTTCAGATTTATTAACTACTGAATTTGCTCAACTACAGCCCTACGAGCATTCAATAATTCACCGAAAAAAGCACTACAGGGGATTTTAAATAAATATATATATATATATTGTTCCCCCTGCTGCCCACAGTCTGTTTATTTATCAATATACATTTCTTTATGTTTCTCTGGTGGTTTACAAAATATTTACTGGTGTCTGAAATGAAAGGTTGGTTTCTAAACTACTAACAAATGCAGAAAACCCAAAAACCCTGCTGTTCACAATGATAGCGCATCAGAGAATCTGTGGCACATACTATGGAATCGCAGTAAATTCAGAGTTTATTATTGCATAAAATGGTGGGTAGGGAAGATTAGTTCATGAAATTATTTATCAAATGATAGTGGGAGGTTGAGATGACAAGAAGAGGCTTCGGAGCTTCAGAATGAAAAAAAGTGGTATTATTTCATATTATTATTCATATAGTATTATCCCCTCTCTGAATAGAAGTTATGAAGCAAGCAAAAGAAATAGTTTCATACCCAATTGCTAGTATGTGCACAGTACAACTGCCTCATTTACCTCTCCCAGAAAGAACAGTTTCATTCTCAAAAGTGTTGCCCTAAATCAGGCATGTCAAACTCAAGATCCGTGAGCTGGTCCTGGTCCGTGAGGTGCTTAGATCTGGCCTGGAAACAGCAGAGGCACCACAGACCGGCCTGCAGTGCCTCTGCCAGGGAAAATGGAGCCTCCAGTACAAGTGACATCAAGGTGGCCATGCCCACCACTGGCCAAGCCCCCCCCTGGCTCTCCAAAGTCAAACACAACCCTGATGCGGCCCTCAATGAAATCAAGTTTAACATCCCTGCCCTAAACACTGATAATTAGTCCTTGACTTACAAATGTTCATTTAATGACTATTCAAAGTTACAACGGCACTGAAAAAAGTGACTTATGACCGTTTTCACACTTATGACCATCGCGGGATCCCCACCCCATAGTCACACAATCAAAATTCAGATGCTTGGCAAATGGTTCCTATTTATGGCTGTTGCAGTGTCCCGGGATCATGTGATCCTCTTTTACGACCTTCTGACAAGCAAAGTCAATAGAGAAACCAGATTCCCTACCAACCATGTTACTAACTTAATCACTGGCAAGAAAGATCATGAAATGGAGCAAACCACAATAAATATCTCGCTTAGCAACATAAATGTTGGGCTCAGTTGTGATTGTAAGTTGAGGACTACCTGTATATAAAATAGGTAAGTACTGTATTTTTTGAAATATAAGATGCACCTGAGTATAAGACGTACCTTAGTTTTTGGGGAGGAAAATAGGGGGGGGAAATCTGCGTACCAGGTATTCATCTGGCTAGCATCCTTAGTCTGGTCAGCTTCAGCACATTATTTTATCCCCTGGTTAGGATGGAAAAGAAGCTTTTAAAGCACAGCTGATTGAGAGAAGCAATGAAAAAAGCCTGCAAAGACTTAGGGCTGGGAAAAAAAACTTCTTTGGAGGGAGTAGCAATGAAAAAAGCCTGCAAAGATCGCTTCACTCTTCACTCGTCTCGTTAGGTCTGAAAAAAAACTTTGATAAGGCTACATTCGGACTGTAAGATGCACCCAAATTATCAGCCTCTTGTAGGGGAGAAAATGTGTGTCTTGTAACTAACTAGCCTGAATATTTCCTAGCATTTCTAGTATCTCATTCATCCTCCAAAATACACTGTAATAGCTCTGAGTTGGGGTTACTTTTTCTTGGAGCAATATTATGACAGCAAAAGCTTCAGGAATTGGGGGTGAGATAGAATAAATCAAGAGAAATGTGGGTTTCACAGGAGAATGGCAACTAGAAGCAGGATAAGGTAAGGTGAAACATGGCCAATGCCACTCCCCTTCAGATTTCCATATCCTTGCAATACTGTTCACAAACATAAACTCCACATATAATAACACACATTTCTCCACTTGTTGAGTTGGACCAGTGGGGGTGGGTGGGTGGGTTTCTCCGGGACTAATACAATCAGTTGGTGGGGCAGATTTAAAATGACTCAGTGATCACTCAGGGACAAGATCATGGAATGGAAAAATCCCATCCTACAGGTACATTATAACCAACCGGTGAAAGAGCTGAGGTTAGATAATCAATTAATCATTTGGGGGTGTCAATAGGCCCTTTTAATTTTGAAAACCTTGTCAACTCTAGTCATACAGGACTTGCAGGTTTTTGGAGGAGCACCCACTCACACATCACACTGCCAATATTCTAATAGTTTCTGCCAAGACACTTTCCCAAGTACCTGTTCCCAGAAGAGTTCAAAACTTGGAATGAAGAGAAGTCTAAACCGGATTATGCATCAGGTTCTCATGAGTCCTCAATCCGAAACTGAACTGATCTGAGTCACAGCTGCCTGGATCAAAGCAGGAGTCTTGTAAAACAGTTTGAATTTCCATTTGAGAAATATTTATTTATCAAATCGTATGGCCATCCATCTCACAAAATGTGACTTTATCACAATTAATTTAAAAAAAAACCAATGAATATCTAAAACATTTTTTTAATCCTATTATTTATTTATCACGTTTATATGGGAATGTCATAGCAATACCACTAGGAAATCATTCCATTTCCTATCAATCTTTAGATTATTTCTCTTTAACATCTGAACAGGTGTATGGAAGTGATTTCATATTTCATTTTAGATAGGAATTAAGTGGATTATAAAAATAATTTTGCCACCAGTTCTCTTGAGTTAGAATTGGAATTTACAACAACAGGAAGGCCTCTGTCTAATGAAATCTGGCTGATACTTGTCTTTTCTCAGTAAGCAAAGGAACAAAAAAAATCAGGAAAATAAATGTTTCTTGAAGGAAGCTATTGAGAATTAATGGTGGTAATTATATATATATTTTTTAAAAAAAACAGATAAATTTATGTTATAGAAGTCCTTGATGGGGAAATTTCTATGTCAAAAAATGAAAGTAATTTCTATACTTGGAAAAAGATTCTCAGGCAGTTTAAATGTAGCAACTATGTGGGTTAGAGTAAAATATGTAGCAATATTTTAGGAAACACTTTAACTGTAGATTATTAAAAGGTTCTACAATATTTTAGCCAGATTCCAAACAAAAGAAGCACCAATTTTGAATAGTTAGTTAAGTGTGTCAAGTTCAGTTTTTGGTGACCACATGGCCCTCCACCTGAGGGTAGGACAAGAAGCAATGGGTGGAAACTAAACAAGGAGAGAAACAACTTAGAACTAAGGAGAAATTTCCTGATAGTTAGAACAATTAATCGGTGGAACAACTTGCCTCCAGAAGTTGTGAATGCTCCAACACTGGAAGTTTTTAAGAAGACGTTAGATAACCATTTATCAGAAGTGGTGTAGGGTTTCCTACCTAAGCAGGGGGTTGGACTAGAAGACTTCCAAGGTCCCTTCCAACTCTGTTACTATTCTCTTCTCTTCTATTCAGATGCTTGGCAACTGACTCATATTTGTAACGGTTGCAGTGTCCCGGGGTCATGTGATCACTTTTTGCGATGTTCTGACAAGCAAAGTCAATGGGGAAGCCAGATTCACTTAACCACCATGTTATTAACTCAATGACCGTAGTGATTCACTTAACAAAATGGGGCAAAGCTCACTTAACAAATGTCTCTCTTAGCAACAGAAATGTTGGGCTCAACGGTGATCATAAGTCAAGGACTACCTATATAAATGTTCTGGTCATGGGAGCATCATGTGGTAAAGCCGGAGGAGCAAACATCAGAACCTATTCAAGAGTGGAGCAACTTCACTCTGTTTCTTCCAACAGATTCTTCAGTGACAGCTCTAGTATTGTGTTCAATGAAACTGAAAGGTGTAACACGATACCCCTGCACCTTAAGTTAAAACTAGACAGATTAGACTGGAAAATACCTACTAGGGATTTATTTATTTATGTAAAATGAAGTATGTAGAAAATCTGCATACTGTCTTCTTTATTTGCTTTCATCCTAACCAGGAAATGAAACTCAATAAAACTGATTGTATATCATCCCTTCAGGATGTTGTACTTGTGGTTGGCTCTGCAATTCTTATCTGTTCGTTTGTCAACAATCAAAGGTATACTGGCTCATCGTTCTCTTAGGTTAAAATGCCCATTTTAAGTCCATTTTACTATAGTGGTATACAGTGGTGAAATCCAATTTTTTTTACTACCGGTTCTGTGGGCGTGACTTGGTGGGTGTGGCTTGGTGGGCGTGGCAGGGTAAAGATACTGCAAAATTCCCATTCCCTCCCCACTCCCGGGGAAAGATATTGCAAAATTCCATTCTCACTCCACTCTGGGGCCAGCTAGAGGTGGTATTTGCTGGTTCTCCAAACTAATCAAAATTTCTGCTACCAGAACCTGTCAGAACCTGCTGGATTTCACCCCTGGTGGTATATACAGAAAAAGAAGAGAGGAAAAAAATGTCTTCAAGGAGGAAAAAATTGGCAGGTAATATTCCCAAATAAATCTCAGCCCCAAAAACCAACGCTAAGCCAACTCAAGCCAAGCCAAACTCTTGATAATAATTTTGGTAGCATGTCCAAATAAAGAATGAGACATGATGAGAATGAATCTTTAAACTATCAGTTTTGCCAAATTAGTGGCATTCAAGAGGTGACTGTGGAGCAGTAACAATGGACGCCATCATTTTTCTGACAATATATCTGGTGCCTTGGCAGCATTTCGTTCCTCTTGCTATTTTTGTACAACGTCTATGTAGTAACTGAAATAGGTTTGAGTATAAATAAACAAGCAGCTAATAGATGTGAACTGAGGCAGTTTGGCATAATGGTTAGGGCATCTGACTAGAAATCAGAAGACCATGAGTTCTAGTACTTGTTTTGGGCAAAAAGCCAGCTGGGTGACTTTGAGTTGGTCACTCTCCCTCAGCCCTAGGAAGGAGGCAATGGCAAACTATTTCGGAAATCTTGCCAAGAAAATTGCAGGGACTTGTTGAGGCAGTCACCAGGAGTTAATATTGACGGAAAGGAACTCAAACCTACCTACTTTCCTTCCATCCTTCCTTCCCCCTCCCTGCCTCCCTAATTTTAATTCCATTAAAAACAGAGGGAATTTGCCTTTAAATTCAAATTTGAATCTACACTAAGAGTTAGTTATTCAGGGAAAAAACTGTGCACATGCATTATTTTAGAGAGCTTGCCTTTATGGCTAGTGATTGTGAGTTTCCACTGAATTTGATTTTGTTTTAAAAAAATATCAGTGAAATCTTGGGAAAAGAAATGTTCCATTTCCAGAATGTTCATAAAGCACCACACTAGATTCATTTGGATTAAAAACTTATTAGTATTGTAAATTGTATTGTATATCAAATGAACGAAAGGGTTTTTGGATTTTTTGTGTGTGCTCTGGAGCCTACAAGCTAAAAGCATAATGAAAACATAGGCAAAAGAGAGTTATCTAAGTCAGTAACAAAGCCTTACTGGCTGCTTGGGTTTTAGAAGCTCATTACATCTTGCTTTAGCAAGCTTTGAGAGTTGTAATTTTTTCATCCTCCAAGGTTTGTATTTGCCCAATGGACCCAGAGATTTTTGAAAATTCATCTTTTGGGAGAGATTTGTTCCTTTGCTTAATTTTCTGTGAGTGGCAATTATTACTTGGGATTTGAACAAAGAATTAAGTCAAGCTAACACAGCAAACATAATCACTTTTGTGACTTAACTTTTTTTATTCCAAGCTGTAGCAGAACATTAAAGCAAAGACTCTTCTGTTCACATTTTTTTCCAACAGTATTTTTTATTTATTTAGAAAATGTATGCATCAGCCACTCCCTTAATAGCTCTAAGCAACTTGCAAAAACACAGCTTGCAAAAGACATTCAAATTTAAGCTTTAGCTTGCTTAAAATTGGACATCAGTTAATAGATGTTAAAAGTGGGTTCTTAAATAAGGACCACCTCACCCCACCTTGACTGAGGAGCTTCCAGCAAACTGGTTGTTCCAAATTGATTTATTCGTGGCTCCTATTTAAGATTTCTTACAAATAAGAAAGTAGCTGAGGTTCAAATCATGCCTGGCAGGGAAGAAATGGACAGAGATTTTTTCTCTCTCCCTCTTTCTCTAAACTGCGAGACCTGAGGCCATTGAAAAAAGCTGTTTGGAAGATTTGAACCAGACAAAAGAAAGCATTTATTCAACAATGTGCATAATTAATCTGGGGAGTTTGTTCCACAAGATATGCAAATAGACACTAATGTGGATGGTGCACAAGGGTATAAAACTAACCCTGAAGAAGGAATGCAAGGGTGGGTATATGAACATTAGAAGGAGTGGATGAGGAAGACTCACCACAATCATCTTTGCTATAAGAAAAGGAACAAACAAACCAGACAGACATTCAGGATTTTGTTTTTATACCCTGAAATAATAAAATGGAGTTGCAGTAGTCTTTATACCATTCTACAGCTGTACTTGATATGGTTCTACAGAGGAATTATTGAGTCTGTAATTCATTCTTCTAGAACTGTCTGGTTTGATACAGCAACCAAACAGTTCAGGTACAGACTGCAACAGATAGTTAGGACTGCAGAAAAACAACAACTGCAAACAGCCTGCCTTCCATCCAGGCCCTGTATACTGCATGAGTTAGAAATGAGTTAGAGGGCTGAGAAAATATCTACAGACCCTTCACATCCTGGACATAAACAGTGTCAACTCCTCCCCTCAGGATGCTGCTATAGAGCCTTGCATGCCAAAACAAGTAGACACAAAGACGGTTTTATCCTCATGCCATCACACTGCTAAACACCTAATTCCCACAGCCCTTTCTTATGCCTAAGGATATTTGCCAAGTAGTAGAGCAGTATTAGTATTATACTTCTTTTCTTTACTACTACCTTCTCCTAAAGGTAAAGGTTCCCCTTGCACGTATTTGCTAGTCATTCCCAACTCTAGGGGACGGTGCTCATCTCGGTTTCAAAGCCGAAGAGCCAGTGCTGTCTGAAGAAATCTCTGTGGTCCTGTGGCCGGTATGACTAAACCCCAAAGGCACATGGAACATTGCTACCTTCCTACCTTCATTTTTTACATGCTTTTGAACTGCTAGGTTGGCAGAAGCTGGGACAAGTACGGGAGCTCACCCCATTATGCGGCACTTAGGATTCGAACCGCTGAACTGCCGACCTTTCAATCGAGAAGCTCAGCGTCTTAATCACTGAGCCACTGCGTCCCTTCTCCTACTGGTATCTTATTATTATATTACCTTGTTGTTTGCTTATAATGTTGTTTGTATGACAATGATTATATTAAATTGTTGTTTGTATGTACACTGAGAGCTTTTGCACCGGAGAAATTCCTTGTGTGTCCAATCACACTTGGCTAATAAAATACTCCACTCTACTCTATTTATGGAATCAGACATGTAAAGGGCTATTGGCCTTGAAGATTCAGTGCTATCTTCTGGTTGGAAGGAACCCCCAATTGGGCATTTCCACAGGCAATGGTGATGCTATCAGCTAATCCTTTCAACCCAGAAGCACTTGGTGATTCTGCCCCAAGTGCAATGTGATGCCCCTCGATAGAGACTCCATGGGTCTACTCTCCTTTTCTTTTGGACACACTACTCCCAGGTGTAGTCTCAAACTTTAAGATATTGGGAGACAGTAATGCTCAGTCCAATGATTAAGAGATAAATTGTGTAAGGACGTGGCTTATTTTGCTTAATAAAACAGAAGAAAAGCAGAGTGAACTGTAAGAAGAAGAAAGGGAAATACAATAGCAATTATATATGCAAGGGCTTCTTATACACATCCATAATGATATAATTTTTGCAAAGCAGTTCCAAGAAAAGAACTCCATGTTTCACTGTAATTAGGCAGACTTGGTCGACATCAGTAAACATGATTCATAGGTCCCAAGTGACGTTGGGCATTCAGTACACAGAGTAATTGGGGACATAAATGCAGCTTTCCAATCTGGGCTATTCTCTTAATAATAAGGTGGGCAATAACACTTCTTCATTGTTGAACTAACTTCTGGAATGCCCTTCCTTTGAAGATTAGGCTGGTGTAAGGAAGACTTTATATTTGTTTATTTCAAGGCTGCTGCCCAACTACATAATGACTCTGGGTGCCTTACAAAAGAAAAAAACAACATGCATTAGAAGAGAACACAACTGAGTGAAAAGCGAACTCTATATCAAAAGAACCAAAATCATATGGAGAATATTCCCAAGACCCTGGAACAGAAATATGTTTTTAATAGCTTTCTGAAAGTCCTTAAGTGTCAGAGTTCCAAGTAAGACCCCCAACGGAAGAAGACTCCGAGGCTAGGCATTCCTCAAAGTTCCATTTTATTAGAGATGTCATATTGGCACATCTGGGAAAACCCGAATCTGAAAGCTTCCGGGTTCCCCCCCCC
>JANHFT010000568.1:0-12642 GCA_032467955.1 Pseudoxenodon macrops | reverse complement strand
TTATAAACATCTGGCTGACTGTGTGATGAACTATGATAAACTGATTGACAAAAAAGAGCAAATGAAGAATAGAAAAGAGACATGGCAAGTCAAAGTATTACATGGCTAGTTAAAAAAAACTAGCAGATAAAGCAAATAGAAACAAGGTCAAGATAATGGCTAAGGACAGAAAAGTTGAAGAGATAGAAGGGGTCATTCTGGTTGCACAAGACCAAACCTTAGAAACAAATGCATTCAAAACCAGAATTGAGAAGACAGCAACAAACAATGAATGCCGCCTTTGTAAAGAAGTTGTAGAAACAGTGGACCACCTAGTTAGCAGCTGCAAGAAGATTGCCCAGTCAAATTGCAAACAACAGCATGACAAATTAGCAACAATGGTGCACTGGAAGATCTGCAAAAAAAATACCATTTGCCTGCAAGCAAGAACTGGTGGGACCACAAAATAGACAAAAAAAAATACAAAATGAGGAAGCTACGGTGTTCTATGATTTTAGAATTCAGATAGACAAGCATCTGACATATAACACTCCAGACTTAACAATTGTCGATAACAAAGGCAAAATCATCTGTATAGTGGATGTGACAGTACCTGCAGGCAGTAAAGGAGAAGAGAAAGAGCTGGAGAATAATCACAAAATACAAAGGCTTGCAAATTGAAGTAGAATGACTGTGGCAAAAGAAAGTCAAAGTAGGGCCAATAATAATAGGACCCTTGGGTGCAATCCTGAAACATATGAAGCAGTGGTGAAATCCATTTTTTTTTACTACCAGTTCTGTGGGTGTGGCTTGGTGGGCGTGGCAGAGGAAGGATATTGCAAAATCTCCATTACCACCCCATTCTGGGGCCAACCAGAGGTGGTATTTGCCAGTTCTTCGAACTACTCAAAATTTCCACTACCGGTTGTCCAGAATCTATGAGAACCTGCTGAATTTCATCCCTGATCTGAAGCATCTCTTGGACATCACCAGCATTGACAAAACCACCATTGGCAAATTGCAAACAGCAGTTTTGGTTTGAATACTTTACATCCTCCAACAATATCCTTAATACCACCAAACATCTACTCTCCCTATGCCAGGTCCTTGTGAAGGTCTCAAGAGATGGCCGAAAATGCCAAATCCAGTCTGGACATCTGGCTGACTCTGGAATTAACAATAATATTTCTTAAAGAGGGAGAAAGAGGATAAATTAATACTCAAGACTTAAGTACTGTATGTGGGATCAGCAATGTGAAATACGGTAGACTGCTCCTTCACAAATATCAATATCAAATTGTGTCTGAAGATTAAAGCTCTTTTTAAAATGTCCTTCTATTGTTTAAATTTCTCCTAGCATCACCGTATTTCTTTCATCAGTCTTATGGTGAGCTTTGCTAGAGTTTTCCTTTTTAAAATTTTGTCCAATATGACCTATACATGCAATTATTATAATTATGTCTAAGTATATAATTAAGGTAAATACATGTAATTGCCATATTGTAATATGCAGTAATCTTGCAACTGTTCTTTTGAGACCTTGCTAGTAAAATTGTTGGCAGCACATGGATTGGCAGTCTTCGTTAGCACATCTATTAGCTGTGCCGGCTTTTTGACTTTGAAATAATACATGGATTTAATCGATGTTATAATGCAGCATCTTTCAGAAGTGCCTTTGAAAGGCTTCTCCCAAAGTAACCAGATGTTTTGGAAATCTCTGTCAAGTTAACTTTTCTTTCTTTCTTTCCTTCTTTCTTTCTTTCTTTCTTTCTTTCTTTCCTTCTTTCCTTCCTTCTTTCTTTCTTTCTTTCCTTCCTTCCTTCTTTCTCTTTCTTTCTTTCCTTCCTTCCTTCCTTTCTTTCTTCCTTACTTCTTTCTTTCTTTCCTTCCTTCCTTCCATCTTTCTTTCCTTCCTTCTTTCTTTTTTTCTTTCCTTCCTTCCTTCCTTTCATCTTTCTATCCTTCTTTCTTTCTTTCTTTCTTTCCTTCCTTCCTTCCTTCCTTCCTTCCTTCCTTCCTTCCGTCTTTCTTTCTTTCCTTCTTTCTTTCTTTTTCTTTCATTCATCAGAGATCTGAGAAATATGAAGTATCTTTTGAAATGTTTCAGTCTCACTGAAAATTTGGCTTTGAAATATAAGCTCAATTATGTATTGGTCAGAGATTTAGAAAAGCAACATCCTTTAATATCACTGCCGGTTCTTCTTTCAATGATGTGATATTTTTGGCAGAGAGCAGAATGATTTAATTTAATGAAGGTCTGAGGAGAATTGTAAAATAATTCCTTGGGCAGAGACTCTTCTTCAAGTAGATATAAGAATAAAAGAATTTGGGTAACGTGGCTTTCAGTAGGGCTGACTTAAAACAATAATTGATCCCAAAATTTCTGTTGCTAAGGGAGACATTTGTTAAGTGAATTTTGCCCCATTTGATGACTTTTCTTGTCACAGTTGTTAAATGAATCACTGCAGTTAAGCTAGTAACATGGTTGTAAAATGAATCTGGCTTCCCCATTGACTTTGCTTGTCAGATGTTCGTGAAAGGTCATCACATGACCCCAAGACACTGAAATTGTCATAAATATGAGTCAGTTGCCAAGCTTTCGAATTTTGATCACATGACCATGGGGATGCTGCAATGGGTTATAAGTGTGAAAAACAGTGATACATCGCTTTTCTCAGTGCTTTGAACGGTCACTAAATGAACTTTTGTAAGTCGAGGACTACCTGAAATATAATCAGATTTCATTATGGTAACTATAACACACATTTATCTAAATATTAGCAAATTTGTCTTATGAAACCTGGATGTGTGAGTTAACCTTGCACATATATTTATGTTAACCTTAGTTTTAATTTTAGAACAGAAAAGCAGTTTGTACAGAAAACAGTTTAGTGCAGCATTTCTCTTAAATTTATCTACAATATTTTCTTCTTGCAGACTAAAATTGCTCACAGAACTTTCATACTTTAGCAAAAATGGCTGCAGATTCCCTTCATTGGTGTCTGAAAAAATGGTGAACTTGTTCCCAAATTGTGGATATATACCTTGCATTGGATTCCTGATGGTAACGTTGTGGCTTGTCAGCCACCAGCCCCTCGGGCAACCGAATCACCTGAGGAGGTGGAGTGGGAGTCAGGGCCTGCATCAAAGCAATCTGAGAGCTCCGAGGAGGAAGAGGAAACAGAGCTGTCAGATATAGAGACAGAGGCAGAGCCTGGGCCATCCGTCCCCAGGTCTGGAAGAGGCTGATGACGAAGAGGAAGAACAGCTGGGTCCCATGCCTGACATGCGGATGCGTAGAAAGCAGAGAAGAGGAGAGCAGCGGGAAGCTATGGGCCGATCCTCAGGATGGAACAGACACCCCTGCTAGCTAAGTCCCACCCTAGCTTTGGGGATAAAAGGCAGGGGGCAGAGACAAATAATGTGACAGACAACTATTTGTCTTCCTGTCAGTCAGCCATTCATAGTCCGAACTTCTGAATCCTGCCTGGAACTGTATTGGAAGCAGAGGTGGGTTCCTACCGGTTCGGACTAGTTCTACCGAGTAGGTAGTAGGCCGCTGGTGATGTCACGGAGCTGGTTCTGTTGCTCCGTGGGCGCCGACATCTTTTTTGGGGAAATTGTTTTTTTTATTTTGGTTTTTTTTCCTTCTGCACATGCGCAGAAGCCGAATTTCTGGCACTGCACATACGTCACCATCTTATTTTTGGCCTTTTTAATTTTATTTTTCGGTGCTTTTTTACTGCACATGCGCGCGCGCACAGGGTGCGCACGCATGCGCGCAAGGCGCACCCATGCAGCACAGGAGGCAGCAAACCGCCGGCAAGGTAAGTTTAGAAACCACCCCTGGCTGGGATGGAACATTATCAGATTTGCAAACCAGAAAGAAAGAGTCCAAGTTCAGGTTGCCATCCAATCTTTTGAAAGGGTGGGGAGAACAGCTGTCTTCTAACAGCTTCAGACACTTTTAAATAATGGCTAGAACTACAAGATTCTAGCCTACAAGTTGTTAAGGGAAAAGACATCTTATAACTTTTAAGCTGTAATTTAAATGGATCTGAGAACAGTCTCAAATGAAACCAGTCACTCCTTGAAAACTGTTCTCATTTCAGTGGTTGTTTGTTATAGGCAATATTGTAAGATTTTAAAGAGCAGAGATTTACATTTGGAAAGTATGGTATATATATAACAGATTTGCAGAGTTTATTATAACTGTAGAAGAAATTGAAATAATAGGCAGACAACCATCAGCAATGATATCCAGAAACTTCCTAAATATGCTTGCCTGCCTATGGGATGCACGGAAAAAAAATGTGTAAGGACACTGACAAATGCTGGTTATTTTAAGGTTAACTCCTTTAGTCCTATCCTATCCTGCCTGACAAGTCTGGCTAAGCCATACCATTTATCATGCCGTTATCACTTTGGGCTGCTTTTTATTCTAATGTAATTTCTGCCACCAGCCTATTTACCGAGACTAAAAGGTCACTCTGTGTAAGGCATGCTGAACTAGGCCCAAAACAAGCATTAAATAAACAAATAAACAGGTCTGAAGGAAAAGTTGTAGAGAGATCAGACAGCAAGTAACTTATCAAGTGTACATATAGGCATCACGTTAGCAACCCACTTAGATGGATTTTAATATATACACTGTGTGTGTGTGTGTGTGTGTGTGTGTGTGTGTATAAAACTATCTATCTATCTATCTCTGTATCTGTATCTAGATCTAGATCTAGATCTATAACTATCTAGATCTATATATCTATAGCTATAGCTATTCCCTCTTATCTTTTAGGACAGGGGTGTCAAACTGGATTTCTTTGAGGGCCAGATCCGCATTGTAGTTCTCCGCGGGCCGGTCTGAGAGGGGAGGAGACAGGACGGACGCCTCCTGCGGCACCCTGCTGGCCAAAACATGGTATGGGGTGCATGTGCAGCCTCCTGTGCCCCGTTTTGGCTGGGAGGATGCTGCAGGAGGTCATCCAAGCTGAAAATGAGGCATGGGGGGCCATGTGTGCCCCTCTTGCCCCATTTTGGCTAGCAGAGGCACCGCAGGCCTGTCATTTGCTATTTCCAAGCTGACCCCACAGGCCAGATTTAAGCATCCCGCAGGCAGGATGTGGTCCGCGGGCCTTGAGTTTGACACCCCTGCTTTAGGACATGACTGCAGCAGAATGAAAACTTGCAACAAGCTGTCACGGTCAGCTCTACAAAACTGAGCCATTTTAGGTACCACCTAAGGCTTAGTTTAAAAAAAAAAACAACTTTGTGAACCCTATTTTGAACTTAGTTTACACTTCCTGGTCTTCTGAAATTGAGGCTTAAGTCTCATGTCCTGCAATGCCGGCCTTATTTTGCTCCTTTCTAAGGCTCTCATTAAGGAAGTAGATTGCATTCATGCCTTCTTTATCTTGTAAACTCATGGACTCATAACAATTGAAGGGATCAATTAGAACATTGTAACTGTCTGCTCAGTGCAGGAGTCTAGGCTCAGGCACGGCTAACAGGTGAATGTACAAGTATTCTTTGGGTTATGATGGCAATTGGGACTGGTTTTGCCACTGCTAAGCAATGTGGTCAAAAAACACAACATCACAAAGCTGCATTGCTTAGCGATGGCTACCTTCTGTGATTGCCATTGTAATTCCGGAACCATGCAGGTCATTAAGTGGGAAAGGAACAGAGTCTCAGAAAAGAAGTGTAGGATATGATTCAGAATATGAGGGGTGTTGCTGGATGGAGTTGAATGTCATGATCTGGCACATGGGTTGGGGAGGGCGTGGGAGAAACTGCTGCAGGTGAGTGTGCACTACAAAGAGCATGTTGATGTGGGCTGCTATGAAGCACACTTCCTAATGGGATCCTCAGGGGGGGAGGGAAAATGGTAGGAGCAACTTAGTGGGACAACTTACAACCTTCTCTGCTGGCTTTCCCAGTCAATTTATTTGTGAGAATCCAGGAGGGAAGTTCACGAATGGTGATCACATAACTGCAGCTCACTGCAGCCTCATAATTGTGAGCCCAACACCCAAGGGCCCGGATCACAATCATATGTTGTCACAGGGCTATTGCAATGGCCAGATGTTTGAGGGCCAGTCATAAGTACATTTTTTTCACTGCCCAGTAACTTTGGAACAGTCACTGAACAAATGGATGTAACCTGAGGACTACCTCTGCTGAAGTACATCCAGTAAGTGGGAGTTCATCACTTCTCTTGGTAATGATTTCTCCTGACAAACTGCTGTTGTGATTAAAATTATCCTCAACATTCAGTCCTTAATGTAAATACTGTACATTATTCCTCTGTTTGCAATGACAGAGATCACAGCTTGATAAATATGTCCAGGTCTTCAACCTTAATTCATAGTTTCTATTGGACCACTATTTTTCTCTAAACCTCTTCTAGTTTATCTGAATTGTTCATAATGAAATGTAGTATCAAGAACTGGACATACTAGTCAAGGTGGATGCGACTGAACCATCTTGTTCATCTTCTTCATTTTTTTAAAAGTGATGAGAAAAAACAATAGTTGTAGAATACTAATTTATCTATTTTAGGTGTGAATCTAGAATTGCTTCAGAAATTGGAGCAATGGAATTTGTGCTGAATGAACCTCAAAAATATGTCCTTTCACACTGAAGTGGGAAAACCCATAAATTATATTATATGGATGCTATATTAGGTTTACAGTATATAGTAGGGACACGGTGGCTCAGTGGCTAAGACGCTGAGTTTGTCGATCAGAAACGTTGGCAATTCAGCAGTTTGAATCCCTAGCTGCGCGTAATGGAGTGAGCTTCCGTTACTTGTCCCAGCTTCTGCCAACCTAGCAGTTCGAAAGCATGTAAAAATGCAAATAGAAAAATAGGTGGGAAGGTAACAGCGTTCCATGCACCTTCAGTATTTAGTCATGCCGACCACATGACCACGGAGATGTCTTCGGACAGCGCTGGCTCTTAGTCTTTGAAATGGAGATGAGCACAGCTTCCTAGAGTCGGGAATGACCTTTACCTTTAACAAAACTGAGAAAAGCTAAAGTGGCTTAGATCTGGTTAGTTCTTAAAGATTCTTAGGAAATCTTAGGAAATTTCATATTGTTTCCTAGAAATGACATGGATGTCACCATGAGCTGAGCTTTTATCTTCCATTACAATTCTAAGTTGGCTCTTTAACTAGCTCACCATATCCAGGATGCAGTATCTTCTACGTTGTAGAATATACTGTAAATACAATCCAATAAATATTGTGTTGGTTTAGCATTAAAAGTTGCAGAAAACAGCTGTACTATTTGTTAAAATGGAGGCCTTGCGATTTGAGAAAGCAATGAAAAAGTAAATAGCGGGGATAGAGTTTTGCAAGGTACAGTGAAGCTCATGTAAAAGGGGTTCAGTGCTTCCTTGTTAAAAAATAATTTCCATCTAAGACTTTCTAAAAGACATATTCATGGAAATATACCCAAAAGTAAGGGAGTAAAACAAACGCCTGAACCAAGACCTTCAAAATATCAAGGCCACCAAACCTTAATAGCTTATTTAGACCCTTGCTGATGCTGGGTCATGAGTTCTCTTAAATCAGCACTTGTTATTTTAAATGGAAACTAGGAAGTAACTAACACAAAATGTGATTCTTGCTGACCTCCATTTTATATACTGTCTATTTTCACTATAAGCAGAAAAGCTAACCCATGTTATCAAAAATAAGGTGATTGGCATTTGACATTAATGCTAATCAGCATTTAATATGCAACTATATAAAGCTTGTTTGTACCCTCCTTAAGTGGCAGAACCTTGTGATCTGTTCCCCAGCGCTATTCAAGTAGACTTGATTCAAGCAGATGGTATAGTTTCCATTTGTAAATTGGGTCATGGGAAATTTTCCCTTTCAAAAGGAATGACTACATTCTATGATCAGGAAATTTAAAAACTCAGAAGATAAAAACCTCACATTCGTTGTGGATTGTAGATATTTATGTTTCTATCAAAACTGAGAAAATAATTTCTTTTTTTTAAATACCCAGAATTAAAGCCACCATTAGGCCTACTAAATGAGGAAGGTAGGTGACATTTTACACATGCATTTATGTGTCAATGGACAGATGCTTGTCTGAAAAATAATGTTTAAAATCAGCTAATTTTTCACAAACTGTTCTGCTGCTTTAATCCCTGAGATGTGATTCTAATGTTGCTGTGAAATTGTAAAATATTTGGGATCAGAACTATCTCATTCTAAAAAGTTGCTATTGGGCACAATTTCTTTCAGGGTCTCTTGCATGTTTATATTTGTATATCTCACAATTAGGTTTTATTTTTCAGGGGGAATGGTCAACTGAAACTAGGGGTTTGAGTGTTATGTATTCATCTAAACTACGTGGAGGGAATTATGGGATGTGTAGCTCTCCATATTTGACGACTCCAGGTTGGGGAATATGGAGAACAGTCTTATTTATGAGAATATAGATTCTGGCCATCCCTGCTTTATAATGCTCATGGGAACAGCTAATGTTGTCTAGCATCTGCAGTATTTGCATCTTTTTTTAAAATATTAGGACATTTATTAGAATGCTTGGAAAACAAAATTATACTAAGACAACACAGCTGCCAGTTTTCATTCCTAGCCAGCATAGTCTCTGGTGAGGAATTTTAGAAGTTGCATCTTGATAATATTATAGAACCGAATGTCCTTTATCCTCACTGATTGTTTCTCTCTTTTCACAGTTTCAAATAAGAGTTTCCTTGCCAAATACTAGCCCTATGACATTTGTACTCACAAAGCATGAGATTTATTTTATTTTATTTATTTATTTATTTGTTTGTTTGTTTATTTTGTCAAGTGTATATATGATTAGAGACAAAGTATAAATATGATTGTGAATACATAAAATGTGTAAGCATGTTTATGATTACATGAGATGGTTACAAATACATGGGGACATTATGACAGGGATGGTAGGCACACTAGTGCGCTTATGAATGCCCCTTACAGACTTCTTAGGAATGGGGTGAGTAGACAGTAGACAAATTAAAGTTTTGGGGGTTTGGGGAAGAAACTACAGAGTCAGGTAATGTATTCCAGACATTGACCACTTTGTTGCTGAAGTCGTATTTTTCTCAGTCATGTTTGGAGCGGTTTACATTAAGTTTGTATCTATTTTGTGCTGGTGTATTGTTGTGGTTGAAGCTGAAGTAGTTATTGACAGATAGGACATTGTAGCAGATAATTTTGTGTGCTACACATATGTCATATCGAAGGTGGCATAGTTCTAAATTTTCTAGGCCCAAAATTTCAAGTCTGGTGGCAATAAGGTATTCTGTTGCGAACAGAAAAGTGTAGAACTCTTCTCATGAAATATCTTTGGACATTCTCAATTATATTAATGTCCGATATGTAGCGCGGGCTCCAGACGAATGAGCTGTATTTGAGAATTGGTCTAGCAAATGTTTTGTACAATATTACCAGAGAAGAAACTATGCAAGATTAGGTTAACCACTCTTAATGCCTTTTTGGCAATGCTGTTGCAGTGGGCTCTGGCACTTAGATAATTAGAGATGAGTGCTCCAAGGTCCTTAACTGAGTGCGGATCATCAACAAGGTCATGATCATCCAGTTTGTATTTTGTGTTCTGATTATTTTTGCCAATGTATAAGACAGAGTATTTGTTGATTGATATTTGAAGTTGCCACTTGTTTTACCATTCTGATGCATAGTCAAGGTCTTATTGAGGGATAGTAGCATTGTTGGTGGTGTTGAATCTGCAAATCATCTGCAAAGAGGACACAGTTGCTTTTAATATGATCACAAAGGTCATTTATGTAAAGTATAAAGATTGATGGTCCTAGAACACTGCCTTGGGGGACACCATTATTAATAGGTACAGGATTTGATAGAGCGCTTCCTATTTTGACCATTGGTTGCCTGTTTGAAAAGAACACCATTATCCATTTGTGCAGGGGTCCAGAAATGCCATAAGATTTTAGTTTTAAAGGTAGTTTGTCGTGTACCACAGAGTCAAAGGCTTTACAGAAGTCTATGTAAATTGCATCTATTGCTTTGCCCTGTCAAGTTCTGTAATCCATATGTTTTTACAATGTAGGCATTACAGATTACAGGATATTTTTTTTCTGAAACCAAATTGTTTGTTAGAGAGTAGGTTGTTTGTCTATAAGTGGAGGATAATGGATTGGTTAATGATTGATTCCATGACTTTGCAGATGACACAACATAAAGAGATTGGTCTGTAGTTTTCAACTAGGATGGGGTCTCCCTTTTTGAAGATAGGGATGACTGTGGCTAGTGACCATAGGTTGGGTATGGAGCTGAAAGATTTATCAAAAATTATGCTCAGAGGTTCTGCTAGGCCAGTGGAAAGTTTTTTTAAGAAATGGGCAGATAGTCCATCAGGTTTAATAGATAGAGAGATGGTTTTACACTGCGTAGTGCCTTTTCAACGTTGTCTTCTGTAAAATTGATGTGTATTAGATCATTGTAATTGTTTGTGTTACGACTAGAAAATGACATGAGTTGTTGCTGTTTACAAAGACTGAGCCGAAGAATGTGTTAAAGAGGTTGGATTTAACAGTTTCACCATTATTACAGTCTTTATTGTTAGGTCCTTTTAGGCATGGGATGATTCTTGACTCTTTAAGTTTGTTGTTTACAAAATTGTAGAAGGCATGATTGGATTTCGTGTGCAGGAGGTTTTCCTCTTGTTTGATATGATAATTGGTGCACTCAGTCTTTATCTCTTGGCATACGTTTTTGTAGCAGCTTTTAAAGTTATGGCCAGCGCATGATGCATCTGGCCTGTGGGCCGCGAGTTTGACAGCCCTGTTCTAAATAATGCCTATAGGCAGGCACCAAGGAAAGTTATCATGAATTAAGGAACTAATGATAAGAGGTAGGGCAAGAACTCATCACAGTGATCAATAACTGCAGAGATGGAACATTGTAATTGGTGAACCCAGCTTTGTTCTATTTTCAAATGAATTAGTAAGAGCCAGAAATAAATGGACTTATTTCACCAATTAACTGAACTTGTAAGATCAGATCAGCCAAGAACTGCTGGATTTGGAGATGCCTGAAAATTGTCAAGCTACAGCTGTCTCCATTCTCTAACTGTTATCTCAGTAGAACATCTATCCCATTATGACTCTGTGGCGCCACATTATGCTGATTTTATTATGGTTTTATCTTAATATTTTCTCTTACATATTGTATTCTCTATATTCTGTCTATCTATCTGTCTGTCTGTCTGTCTGTCTGTCTGTCTGTCTGTCTATCTATCTATCTATCTATCTATCATCTATCTACAGATACTTTATTTGAACTTACATTTTTATATCCGTGATGACATGCCTTCTGTAGATGCCATATGCCAAATTTAAAAAAATCTTAGTAAAAGTGTGCAATAGCTGCATTACTAGAAGTTCTCCCTGATCTGTTGTCACATCTGTAGCATTTTGTCAGAAAAATATGGATAACTCTGATGCTTCAACCTACTCTAGGGAAAGAACAATGTACTAAATCAAAGGGCCAGACAGATGTACCATTCATTGTTTTTTCTCCCTTGTTCCAGACTTGCTACACCCTTAAATTATCTGGTTTATGAAACAGATGTGAAACTAGCCAGTATTGCTTAATATGTTGTTGAATGATCCAGGCCTTTACAGACTTTCTTGATTCTAGACACATTTATTAACAGAGATATTCACTATTCCTCGGAAAGTTTTGCACTTAAGGCTAAACAATAGGAACACTATTTCATGACTCATAGGTTAAGGCTTTCTCAGTTGAAAGCAAGATAATGGGAGGGAATGTGGGATGAAGTATCAACAGCCAGATCAGGAATGCTATTCAGTATATTGTAGTTGTAAGCATATGATGGAGGCAGCTCTGGCAGCTCTCAGCCACAAGAGAGCATTGCTGCTATTCCGATCTTTCCCATCTCATCATCCTTTCTGCTTGGGTATCATTTCTGTAAATCCCTTTCTGATCAAAAGCACAGGATCTTGGAAGACATCCATGCATCTTATTGGAACAGGATGCTACAGCACATTCTTGTCACTGTGGGTTGCTTCATTGTTCTGGGATGCCAAAAGCCTGATCCAATTTTTTCACACTTTTATGCAATACCATGTGAAGCATTGCCAACGTAACTTGTACTCCTCTTTTCTGAGCCAGGATTCCTGAACTCTCTCATCCACTTCCCTGATGTTAAGCAGGCTCACGCATGCACAAGTTAATGGAGCTCGTTTTATAGACTTTTAAACTTCAGGCTACACACGCTTGTGACAGCTCTATCCACCGTCATTTAGTATCTATAAAGTTTGCTCCCATTTCCACAGGGAAGTTCTTTCTCAGAGCAAACAAATATTTTATTGAGAAGATTATAGCTGCATTGTGTATATAGACTACAACCCATTAGATTATCAGAATTGCAATTTCCCTCCCCCCCCCTCGGTATTCATCCTGAGAAAATATTAAGTTAACATCAATCACTTCTACTCTCTTCGTTCTCTCAGCGCTTGTCCTTTAATTTCCCAATTACAAGATTTAGGGTGTTTCTGATGGATATATAATGCAAATTTCTTTGTTGTATAAGTTTTTTATTTTCCATACATCTTATTTCACATTTCATCTCTACATATAAATTTCACATATCATAA
>JANHFT010000567.1:0-13725 GCA_032467955.1 Pseudoxenodon macrops | reverse complement strand
ATGTGCAGAAGCTAGTTTTCGACTGCCACATGTGTGCTCGAGGCTCGACCCTGACTGAACCGGCATTAAGAAGATTCAGAAAATTAAATTACATTAATTTTGTGCTGCAGGCGATGAAAACAGGACACAGTATCACCTAACTCTATATCAGCCTATTCTTGGCAATTGAAGGCATTGGCTCCAGGGGTGGGTTGTTAATTGTTTTGCTGCTGGTTCGGTTAGGGTCACGCCTCGCATGCGCAGCAATCAAAGAATAGTTTATTCGCATGAGCTGAAGGAAAATCCAAAATGGCGGCACCCACAGAGACACCGAAGGAACCGGCTCCGTGACGTCATCGTCAAGTTACTGGTAGAAACTGGTTAGAACTGGTAGGAACCCACCTCTGATTGGCTCCAGAAAGCAGATTAAATAAACAGGGGGGTAACGTCCTGTTCACTCGGGAAGTTCACAGGTAACTTCAGTTGTTTAAAGATCTTTTGCATGTGAACAATTCATGTGTGCAATGAGTGTGAGAGTTTTAGAATCAGATGCAGGTTCACTGCCTCCCACGCCGTGTGTGCGTGTGCCTCATGTGCATGCGCAGTAGAAAAAAACCCCAAAAAGTCAAAAAACAAGATGGTGATGCATGCGCAGTGCCAGAAATTAGGCTTCTGCACATGCACAGAAGATGGCTCTACACAATTTTTCATTTTGGTCTTGCCTACCACTTACAATGCAGTTCCTGGTATCTGGTGGAACATGTTTATACTCGAAGCTGTCTGGTAAAGAGAGACAAAGAAAAGAGAGATCCCTATTAAAATGAATTTTTCAGCAGTCTTGAAAAAACAACTTTGCTTATGTCAGAGAGTTATACACGTGTAAGATTACCATATATCCAGAATAATTAAACAACTTCACTTTGAGTAGTTCTTCTGATTCAAGTGCAGAACACAACAAGTGTGTAAGGCATGATGAACAACTTGCTGAATGATTGTGATGGAAGTGAAAATGCTCAAAGACAACAGTCAGGGCAAGTTCCTCATTTTACATTTTCTCTGCCCATTAAGGAATATCAGTTTAGACTCAGCTATTAGCTAATTAGTAGCTAGTGCTAACCTATGCAAGACTGTTTATATGACCTCTTTGCCACAGGAAAAGTTCCTGCAAACTGGACGTGTATTTGAATAAGTAAGTATGGCTTTGCAAAATAATCATCAGCCAATGTACTTCATAGCAGGAATAGGCACCCCACTTTCCAATGCATTCCCCAATACACTGTACCCAAGTCTTGGAAATTTGGATATGACTTACACTCAGTTGCACTGTAATTTCTTTAAAAATAAAATAAAATCAGCTTTAAAAATGAAATTGTCCTGACCTTTTGTAGTGTAACCTTGAGTGCTTAGCAGATCATACCAAAACACCAGGTATTATTGGGCTAAGGGAAATTAAAAGTCACTCAGTCATGTTTTAATTTTAATGAATGAACCAGTTACTGAATTCAGTTGTCCTAGGTAATTTTGTAATGCAATCTACCAATAAGGTGTCCTTTAAAATGATTGGGACTACAACTCCCAGAATCCCAGGTCTAGAGGGAATTACTTAGATTGAAGACTATTCTTACAAGAGAGCTAGATTTATTGCATCATGGATGGTTAACTCTTTGGAGTTTTTAAAATGAAAATCAATGAAAGATAATATCTTGATGTTCAGCCAAGTCAGATTTATTTGCTTCCATATGATATTCCCTCCATTAATCATTGGCAGTTATAGTCTAGTTTACATTAAAGAACACTCTCTGGACTAGCTCAATAATACGGCATGACTTCAAAATTCTTTTGGATAGCATGCTGCCTGTTTATAATCTCCTTAAACAAATAAATTTATAAGCTGCTTTTCAAAAGAGAACTTTGAAACCCTTCTTAAGATTTTAATATTTCTTCATATATAGTATATAAGAATAATATGTAATGAAAAGCATTTTGCAAATAGGCCTCCAGTGATGAAACTATAAGAAAAAGGGCTAGGCAAATTAAATGCTTACCGGTATTTGGGTTCAGAAATAGGACAAAAAGAGAAAAGAGTCTGACTCAGATCTCATCTAATCTGTAGAAGGCTTTGAAAATAAAAAAGAATAATAAATAAAAAGGCTGTTTAAGATTTGAAATGAAAATATGAGTATGAAAATAAAATACATTTCCAGAGTATTTGTATGATTGCATGACAGCTTAGGTGACTCTTGGTGGCTAACAAGGGATAAAAAATAGCAGATACAAATTAAAATGATAAAATAATAGAATAAAACATACTGGTGGGGGACCAAGTATAATCCAGTGCGGGTAATAATGCAATTGCAGTCATAATGCACTTAAGGAATGCCACATTAAAAAAACAACTGGTTTGTTGACATTCACTTGATCTACAAAGCCATTCATCAGTTTGGGAAAATGAATATTCTACTCTGTTTCCCCAGATTTATTCTTAAATGGCAATCTAAATTGCTGAACATCACAATCCTTGTAAAATATATTAAAAGCTTTAAAGCCTTTTGCAAATGCTCACGATGAATACCTGAAAAAGTCAAGTTGAAGATCTAGTCTGCTTCCAAAATCTTTTTTGGCTAATAAGTTACAAAGCAGAATGGACACTCCTTGTTAGGGAACTAAAAGCAGGACATCTCCTCAGTGTCAACTTCATGTTTTTGTAATTCTCTTGCAGCTGCTAGAATTGGTAGTGGAGGTGGGGAGATTTTTGTGCAAAGGGAAATTAGTAGACGGGCTAAATCCAGAGAAGAAATGACTCCTGATCCAGATTGGAACAGGGCTGAACAGAAAAAGCACAACTTTTGGGGCCAGGAAATTTTCAGGGTCTTCAGCCTAACTTCAGCCTAATTTGTGTTCTGCAAAGAAGTGGTACAATATAATGAATGCAACAAGTGATGCTTTGTGGTGGCCATTGGACACAATCCAGCTATATGCTGCTAGGTTTAAATTTAAAATTCAATTTCCTGACTAGAAAGACCCAATTCTCCTGTCTTAGCAAGGTCTCCATTCTTTCCTGTCAGTCTTTATAACATGTAACATAAAACTGTGATTTAAAAGGATTAGCCAAAGCATGACAAATCAGCTATTTGGATCAACACTTGAAGACAATGTTTGGGGAAAAAGGGAGGGAGGGAGTGTAGGTTGGAGTCCAAGACTTTCCTAATTTTAAACTATTACCTATATGCCAAATCCAAAGTTTTAATAATGATTTGATGATTTACAAGTGTGAACCTCTCTTCCAAAGTTTGATCAGAAAGTGGGATTTGCAGAAATTGTTCTTAGTGAACTGCAGATTTTCAACAATCTTAGAAAGTCCTTTTGAATCTTGAGAAAGTAGTTATAGGATTTACTCCATTTAAAAGATATGGGATTTGAGAGTATTCTTATCATCTAATCTGGTCAGTTAAGACAAACAGTGCAGGTGATTATATAATAGAATTGATTACATCCTGCCTAAAACTAGTAGAGATTTTCTTTGATGTCTTTGCGCAAATCTGACAAATCCCATACATATTAGGAGACAGAGTTAATTGAATTAAGTAATCAAAATGATAATATGATAAAGAATAGAGACTTTGCAGCTTTGAGTTGCTTGTCCCAAAGGTGCTTTCTAAAAATGCAACTGGAGTTTCTGGTTTTTTTTAAAAGACGTTTCGCTTCTCATCCAAGAAGTTTCTTCAGTCGTTGGATGAGAAGTGAAATGTCTTCAAAGAAAAACCAGAAAGTCCAATTGCCTCTTGAAAAAAGACCTTTGGGACAACTGTGACTTGGATGACTGAGAATCTCCATAGACTGTGAGTTGCTTCTTGCTCTTGCGATCACCTAGAGTTCCCAAACAACTGAAATATTGTGAGCATTTTCTTGTTAAATGTAAATAACTAACGCAAATTCAAATTTCTTTTACTCTATTTTTTATGTCAGGCCCCATCACTAAAAGTGAATGTTGATTGCAACATATTTGTAGGCCTTTACTTTAAATCATAACTAAGAAGTAACATGGTAAATTTCAGATGTGCTTATTCGAACTAATACGTTATTTATTTGTTGTTTTGGATTCAGGCATGCTAAAATTCCAAACAAGGGTTTTACTATGCAGTTGCTCTACCTTATTCACAAAATTCTTAGATGCCCAGATGGTGTTCATTTCCATTTGTATCACTCCTACCTTTTCACAGCATTTCTTGTGCCATTTTTTTCTTTCTTTCCAAAGAGCATCTGTTAAGATGGAATAGCTGTAGAACGTCTTTTGATTGATATCATTAGAGGCTTGCTCTCTGGAAACCCATATTTCTCCAAAGTAAAATTGTTTTTTAGACAACCTATCTTACAAACATACAAATCACCTTTTTTCCTTATATAAGAAAATGGGTTCTTGTGTGCAAAAGCTTTTAAAATTTCTGAGAAGCCTGAGGGCAGAATGTTCATTTGATTCTTCCCATCTTCTCTCTGCATCCTATTTCAATTGGGGGCGGGGGAATAGTTTGCTTCTTGAAAAAAACAATTCTAGTAAATAAGAGTGCATAGGTAAAGCAGAAATAACTCTGAAATAACCCTTGAGATTATCTTTTGTCTCTGTAGTTTTACTGCATTGAGGGAAAGGTATCATATCACTTCAGACATTGTAGCTTGGATGTTCTTCTATATATAGGACCTGATGTTATTTGTTCCTACAAGAAAGAGGCCTCTGCGAATCTCATAACTAGGCAGTGAAGTTACTTGATGCATATCTTACACAATCGGCACATAAGCTCAGGTAAGAAGAAAGACTTGTTTTTTCAGCGGATGGACCCTTTTCTTTAAAGGAGAAAGAGGAAATGGTTGCAATAGTAAGGGAATATAAAAGACGAAGTGAAGAATAGAGTAATAAATATATAAAAACAATTATTTATATGAATCCTGAGGTATAATGATATCCACAGCTGGCCTCACACTTATCAGTATCCCAGAGATGTCCTGTACTGGGAAAAAGAAAAGAAAATAGAGACAACCTTACAGGAGTAAGAAGGCCAATGTTAAAAAGCTATATTTCAAAAGAAGATGAAGACAAGAATGGAAAGCAGGCACAGCCTTTATTTCTTCCCTGAACATCTGGACAGCATAGCTTTTCAGTTATTTTCCCAGCTGAACAAAGCAGTTGTGATGAATCTGGAACTGAGTTGCAGGAGGGAAAAGGGCTCTTGCCCCAGGAGGTAAGACGCAATTCAGTCGTGAGTCCTTGGTGAGCAAGCAGAAAGAGACTCAGAAGGGTTACTTCCCAAACCTTCACAGGATTTTTATCTGATAAGTTATTCAGAACATGTCTTAAGTCTGCCAAAAATTCTGTTGCGGGTGAACAGCAGACAAGAAACTATTCTGAGCAATTCATCGTGTCATTCTTGGATTCTCGCCTCTGTCAGCAGTGGAGAGCCAATTGGGAAATCTGCGCTGAAGTCAGTGAGTCTGGACAGTGAGCCTTGTCCAGAGTAGCTATCTTGACAGCCATGAACCCAACAAGAGTAACCAGCCTTGGAAGATAAAAGGTTGAGATGGGATGAAAGAGATGGTAGAGACACAAACAGAACGGGTCTACCTGTACAAAAAGAAACAGGCAGGCAGGCAGGCAGATAGATGGAATAGCTTGATAAGAATTAAGCAAAACTAAAAATAGGTGTAGGCAAAGAACAGAAGGAATTGGTAAGTTAATGATGAAGTAAAATTCCAGTAGAGATGATGAACAGAATTTAATAATGTTGCTGCAGATAAAGAAGAAAGGACTACAGAATACAAGATAACACTGAAGTGATTAAGGCTGGATGAAAGTGTAGTGAATATATGGTAGAGAACTCAGATTAATTGTAATAGAGCAGAAGAAAGAGCCACAGAAAACTACCAAAACTTTAAAAGATCAGTGAAGCATTAGGAATGAGTTAAGATTAATTAAAATGACTGTACATAGAACATAAAATGTACAATAAATAACAAAGAACTTCACTGTTCACTTACTTTTTAAAAAAAATGCTAGTTATTCATGATAAAAATAAATTGGAACTGCCCAGGGCTATTTTTAATCTTAGAATGTTGTAATAATCCTCTTATCTTCCTTGTCTTAAAAATACTTCAGGAATTTCTGTTATGATTAAGTTCCACCATATCAGATTTTGATATTCCTCAAATAGATTTTCAGCTATTTCTGAAGTTTGTATGTACATGTTTATCTTCTTCCTTCAGTTGTGGAACATTTTTTGGACTTTTCTCTGAGAATTCAATGCTGGCTATGAATTATGGAAATTGAAGTGCATCAGATCTTGTGGGCTATGGCTAATATATATAGTCAGACAGCCTACACTGGGCAGATAATCTGAGGACCAGGATTATGTGTGGCTTCTGATCTCCTTCTAGACATTACCTCTCTGATCACAACTACTTAAAATGACTGGCATGGCTTCTCACCATTATGAGCAAAAAAACTCTGATGAAAAACTTTACCTCACCAGTCAGCTAGCATAATGAAAACAGTATGAACCCAAATCTCACTTCTGAATCTATTAAAAAAAAAAGATAATTTGTTCACTGTGGAATATAGTCCCACTTGTTCTGAACCATTGCCCCTTTTGTCCTCCCAAGAATATATTAACTGCTGCTCAGACTTGGAAATGTCGCTCTTTTCCACTGTATATCTGTAGATTTATTTATTTAATAGGAAATACGGTCAATGGCCAGCAGGAAATTGCAGAGTTGATCTGCTCAGTGGAAAATCTGGATGGAGTTTGAAAAGCCGCAGCCAGACCTTTCATCTTCACTATGATTCATAATTCCAGAAACCCTTACCGTCTTACAGGAACACCTGTTGGTGAAGATAATTGCTCTAAAGGTTCCTCAAAACAATTCTTCGGTGGGAAAGGACTGTTGTTCTGGGATTATGGACTGGGGGCTGTATCTCCAAATCCAGGGAAAGCTAAAGAAAAAAAAAGCATGTTTCAAAAATATTGCAAAAAGCCCTATAAAGGAGATGCTGTGCTTTGACTGACAAAGGAAAGCGTTCAAAAGCAGAGGGTTGGCAGGGAGGCTTGTTAACCAAAAAAAGCAGAAGCAAAAATGAGGGGAGACTGGACAACCCCTGCTACCAGTGGAATGCAGTCCTTGTGATGAGTACCACAATACATGGATTGGTAAAAGGAGGCGCTTTCCATGCTTGCTATTTGAGCGAAGTGCGTTTATTTGACAGACAACTTCAATAAGAAGGAACTATGGCAGCCAAAATAAAGAGACTTTCGTTTAATATCGGCTTAAGTGCATCACAAATCTAGAATGAATAGATCTGAAGAGCCTTTGAAAAAGCTGAGAGCTGTGCAATTTAGAAAACGTGTACTGTGAGAGCG
Organism: Pseudoxenodon macrops; assembly: GCA_032467955.1. Taxonomy (NCBI): domain Eukaryota; kingdom Metazoa; phylum Chordata; class Lepidosauria; order Squamata; family Pseudoxenodontidae; genus Pseudoxenodon; species Pseudoxenodon macrops. The sequence continues at coordinate 6,343 of JANHFT010000567.1, read as the reverse complement.
TTAATTCATCTTGCATCAAGGAAGACTATCTCCATACATGTATGTCCAGAACTGATGAAAAAATGTCACAGTTATCCTTACGAGAAAGGTATAGTAAGCAACTGGCAAAAGAAGCAATTAGAGATAGAAGGAAATGTGCGGAATTATTCAAAAGTCAATCACTTCTCCCCCGGACAAAATTCTAATCAGTTCGGAAAAGGAAGACAAAATGGGGTTCTACTGCTGTGGTCTATAACGACATTGGTATTGCAAATCTCATTAAAAAACTTTTTTTTTAAAAACCCATGAGCTTCTATAAAAAGAAATAAAAAACTAAGAAAGGACAGTATGGAATCTGCTGAAGTGATTAACATCTCATTTGCTCCCTTGCTTTCTCTCTTTCGTTTCAAGTGGTAGCTTTCATTTGAGGCAGGACAATCCTGTGTTTTCATTATGCTGGGGGCCAGAGGTCTGTCGTTCTACAGCATGAAAACGGTTGCTTTCTCCTGCAGGTGTTCAAGAGAAAATTGTCGCTGGAAAAGATGGAAAGGGCAGCAATCTAAAAGCTCTGTTAGCCTTTACTGATCTGAGACTTTGTCACACATCTGCTTCTTTGTGATACCGCAAGGACTTTTTGGCCTGAACAAAATACTTCTTTAAAAATGGAAATTTCCCAAGTTTTTTTTAAAAATGGCATCAAACCTGGTTCATTGTAAAGGCACAGGGAATGGCTTTGAAGGACAAGAGGAAAACCTTCTACCAAAGCAACGGTAAGATAAAGAGGGCCTGAGCCCGGGTCAGGAAAGTAACTTGAGAAAACCTCTCAGACAAGTCCCTCCATAGTTCACATAAAAATAAAGAGAAAGATGGGGAAGCACATTCGGATTTGCAATCTTCTGTTACAGTAGTTGCTGCAATAAAAGTAGCATTGACTACATGGCAGCAATTGGCATTTTGCATTTGGGGTGACGGTTGATCCCTGGTGACTCTGTAGATAAGTCCCAGAAGTAGTTTGCTGTTTACTTTCTTCCTAGGACTGAGAAAGAAACAAATCTAAAGTCACTAGAGGTGCTGGTGGGGCAATGGAGCCCCAATTCCCGCCGTAAGCAGTACACCAGACTGGCATTCTTACCTTGCACTAGGATACTTATATTTTCATGTTTAATATTTCTGCTCTTGTGTTGCTTTATTGTTTATTGTTGCTGGAGACTGGGATGCCTATACAATTTGGGTAGTGTGCGGTATTGGTTATTTAGTTTGGATTCAGATTATTTATTTTGGATTTAGAGATCATCAAACTCCCAGATGAATCTGAGCAGTTTACATTTTAAAAGTAGAAAAACAACTAAGAAAAAAATGAAGAGGAATAGAAACATATATGGCCAGAGAGAACACACCCAACACAGCAGAAAACCAAACCAAATCAAACCAAAAACACTTGATGGAAGCTTGACAACCATCCTAATCCCAGATCTGGGAGCAAAGCCAGGTGTTCAAAGACTGAACCATACAGATATCTTGAGTGGCGGATGGTGCTTTAGAGAGCAGGCACCATAATAATAACAGCAACAATAATACACAACAAAAAGCAAGTATATAAATTATATCAGGAGAATGAGACATGGAAATAGCAAGTGATGAGCATCATGCTTCCCGCTCTCAAAGGACAACAGAAGACTTAAAATAATTTACCCCGAATAAGGACATTTCCACCAGATTTTAATTTTAAAGCGTCACTGCATATGCATTGTTATTAATGTCAGCTTCCATTTGTTTAATTCTTCTGTTCCAGCATTTGGCAACTGGGTCTACAATCCAAACCATTATGTTATTACCTGAGAGGTGTATGTGAAACTACAGTAAATTGCAATAGTCAATTCATCAAGAATACTTTCTGTAAATCTGCTGGGATATTTTACATAGCAATTGGATTGCTTGCTGAATAACTAATGTGGGACAATTGGGAAATGCTGGTCGGATGTTGCCAAAGGGACTGCAGCCACTTCACTCAGAAATCCTGTTATGTGAATTTTAAAACAAAATCCCCAAACCTGGCATATTCTCTGTGGGTTGAATTTCAGTGCCTTCATTGCCAAGACACACTACTGATTGGGATTATGGGAATTAAAATTCAGCAGACCTGGATCGAATAGCTTCTTCTTCGTAAATTATATAATTTATGAGAGGGAATTCATTAAAGCAGCTACATCTTTTTCCAGAATCAGCCCTTAAGTCCTTGGAAAAGACCCTTTTTGTTTAACAAATTGGAGACGGGCACTGTGTGCATGCTCCTCTGATCTTTAAATTACCTTTCTGCCTGTGCAGTGTTGATATGAATTATAGACTTTTTAAACAACCATGTTAAAGTGCTATCCACTAAGCCTTGAGTGGGCAGAAAAAAATGTCAGTATAACCTTTGGTGCCAACACTATTTTGAAACATTAATAAGGCTGGAGAAAGATGCTCAGTTGAAATTTCAACCGCTTACTAAGTTTTTTTCAGATGTCAATCCCTCTCAGGTGGGACAAATGCAGGTGAATATTTGTAAAGGTGTGCTAAGCTATGTGCCAAATTGTTCAATGAATAGATCACGGATGTGGAAATCTCCGTCTCTGTGTCCAGGGAGATTCTCAATCATCCAGGTCATGCTTTTTTCAAGACGCAACTGGACTTTCCTGTTTTTCTTTGAAGACATTTTGCTTCTGATTCAAGAAGCTTCTTCAGCTTCAACTCAGAGCTGGTTGGTTCAGGTTATTTCTGAATGTGTGTCTAGTATTTTTCTGGAGAAGTGCTAATCCCTTAACCTAAAATAATTTGGTTAATAGTTAAGAAGGAGGAACATGAGACGAAGGGAGAATATTCAGCCTTTGATAATGCAGGAGTAGTAGAGACTCTGTTTCTATGTCTGTCAAGACTTGGAAATAGCTTGTAGATGACCATGAATGGAATGGTATCACCAGACTCCAAAGCAATAAAGATAGTAAAACTTAAGGGTATATGAATCATCATAAATAGAAGCAGCAGAAACTCTATGTCACATAAAGGTGGTGGGATCAGCACTGCACAACTGACAGACATGACTTCCATTTTCAGTTCGACTTTCCACATATTTGTATCTGTAAAGCAGGTATTTTTAAGGCTGTATATGTCTTGGCAGTCACGTGAACTTGTCATGGTTCTCCTGAAGCCCAAGACAAAATTACCATAGAAGGCAGTTCCTGTCGATTGGCAGAAATGACATGTCCAAACTAAAATGACCAATAGAAACTGGCAATGAGCCTCCTCCTCTGCAAAGCAACCATTTCATCAGTAGCATGTGGTAAATTGTATCCATAAGAAAAACTCAGAGGAAAAGAGAAAATATTAATTTAAAATTAGAACAGTAAGGACAGCTTGATGTTGTCTTAGTATGGATTGGGGATGAGGCAAAGCATCCTTATAGAGACATGGGGTTGGAATGGGTAAATCAGTTACCAGGGTATTTTAGGGGGGATATGAAAGGCAACCAGTGGTGTGCAGGAACCTCATGAGAACTAATGGTTAAATTTCCTGCAATTCTGAGCCACACAGACTGGCATGTGTGTTTGATTTATTTCAGTGGCACCAATGAAGCCAGTAGTATTTGTGATGCCTGGAGACACTGTAACATTTCTGCCCAGAATGCTGGTTGTTAAACATTAGCCAACATACCAGTGGAAAGAGCTTCTTTTGTGGGCATTTTTTTAAATAAAGAAGGGCAGGATTGTGATGGCAAGTTCCGTATCCAACTTGCACATTTTGAGAAAATCTTAGTTGACTCTTATATAAAATAAGGATAAACTCTGGGTATAAGGATAATCCACCCATCCTGGAACTCTTAGAACTATATACATGAAGTACATCAAAAGCTATCTTCTTCTTTCTCAAATACTTTTTTCCCCCTACAAGAAGCTTTTGTTTTCTCTGCATTCCAAGATTACTGTGTAATTCCTAATTTTGAGTTTATTTTATTGTCTCAAGATGGCAGTGGCATTTCTTTCTTTTTTCTATCAGATATCCTTCTGTCAGGTTTCAGGTTTCTGCTTACCCAACTTCCTTATCAAAGAAGTCCTCTTGGAAAGAATTCATGCATCATGCTTTCTCTTGGGATTTAAGAGTGGGAAGCAGATGGCTGTAAAAATGAAACATTGGACACAACGAGCATCCCTTAGTCATTTTGTATAAAGCACAAGCACTCCCGATTTTTCTTCTCGTATTGAAAACATTTTGGAATCATTCCAACATCAAACAGAATAAGAATTGTTCCCAGAAGGGGAGGGGAAAAAAAAGAACTTTAGCATAGCATTGGTTCAAATTTATACCTGTCCACACTGAAAATTAAGATAGGGTCTTGTCATCACAATTGATTTCTCTATATGTATTTGGTATAAATATTTTGAATATGTATAGTGTTGAATATGTATAGTGTTGAATATGTAGAGTATAGTGAATTCTTTAATTATGAATTCAGAGTGGCTAAGAGTCAATGTCAATTGGAGTAGCATTTCATTGATTATGTGCCGTCAAGTTGGTATTGAGTCTTAGTAATCACATAGATAGATTTTCTTCAGGAACATCCGTTCTTAACCTGCTCCTGCAGATTTTCCAATCATGCACTCTTCACATTGTAATCAAATCCATCCATCTTGCTGCTGGCTGTTCTCATTCCTTGAAACTTTGCTCTCATTAGAGCCTTCTCCAAAGAGCTAAACCTTTTCTTAATGTGTCCAGGGTAGATTAATTTGAGCCTGGTTCCTTGTACATCAAATAAGAACTCTTGAGTTGAATTGTTTGATTATCCCTTTGTTGTTTTGAGTATCTATGGTGTACCTGTTCTCCAACTACAGTATTCAAAAATTTCAATACTTTTTCTCTTCTGCTTCTTGAAAGTCCAACTTTTGCTTCCACAGAATTCTACAGAGAGAACCAGTGCCTGCATAATTCTAAACCTTATAAGGTATAGGCACATTCTGGCATCTGAATATCTTTTCCAAGGCCTTTAAAGCTATTTTACCAAATGTTAGTTTTCACTGATAGATAGATGGATGGTTCCTTTACTATTGATACTTAAAATCATGAAAGGCAGAAGCTATCCATCCCTTCAAAAATCTTATAATGAGTTAGAGTAACAGAATAACAGAGTTGGAAGGGACCTTGGAGGTTTTCTAGTCCATCCCTATACAGAAAACAGGAAACCCTATCTCATTTCAGACAAATGGATGTCCAATCTTTTCTTCCACAACTTCTGGTGGAGGTCCTTAATGCTGTCAGAGCTTGGCTGCCTTGTTGCAGACATTTCATTACCCAAACCAGGCAACATCACTAGCAATAATGATGTTACCCAGTTTGGACAATAAAACGTCTGCTAGCAAACCACCAAGGTCAGAGTTCTAAGGCAGGTTCCTGTACCTATTGTCATTAGTTTGGTTTTCTTGATTCTTAATCTCAGTCTCATTTTTTTTCTCAGTGTTCCTTAACTTTGATTCCCAGAACTTGCAGATTACTTGAATGTTCAGCTATCATGGTGCATGAAATAAGCCTGATAATCTAAATGAATACAAAGGAAACAAAACTCAAAAATCCCTTGAGTAATGTCAGAACAGACATTCCATGAAAAATCAGATCTGCTATTTGGCACAGCTTTAGCCTTCTGCCTCAAATGTGGCAGATGTACTAACTGGAACAGATGCTAGTGGGCTTTGTTTCTTTTGTATTAGAAGTAGTGTCTTCTCAAAGCAAATGTATTCTTTTGTTAACTGTCTAGTCTTATGTATACATAATGATTATAATATCTTGGAAGTTTAAGTTTTATATCTCTCCTATTATTTAGCCCAGTTTTATTTGAAGCTCTAAATTGTTATTTAAAGCTTAGGGATCATAGATAAGTAATGAATGGATGGATATTATGAGACATCCAGATGCCTCTGCAGAACACTAATGTCAAATTTGCATTATTAATTTGATCTTAAGTAAAGGTCCTAATAAAATAATCTAAGATCATAAAGTTTCCAAAGGTTTTGGAGTTCCGAATCTTGAGGAACTCCAACATATGAGATTTCAAGAGAGAATTTGGTGATTTCAGATATTTTGGCTGTTACATATTTTTTTAATGGTTACTCACCAGGGATCTACTACTGTCATTAGCAACCAGTTGATCTAGGTCAGGGGTCAGCAACCTGTGACTCTGGAGCCATATGTGGCTTTTTCATCCCTCTGATGCGACTCCCTGACATTCAAAATATGTGTCACAACTGCCAATGTGCAATACCCACTGGCACACGATTTATTGAGCTTTTCAAGCCCTGGTAAGCCAACCATGGATAAATCCAAGAAAAGAAAAGTTTCA